>JAQGBB010002880.1:0-10103 GCA_034691745.1 Prismatolaimus dolichurus | reverse complement strand
CGTTAGCGGATCACGAGGAGTGAGGAGTTGCGCCAGCTCGCTTGTCGGACTGATGGCTGGTCGTTGAGATGGTGGGGGTGTACGAGGTGGAAGAGGTGGAGGTGATGGAGAATCACGTTGTGTTGGGACTGAATCGGAAGAGGAAACTGTCCGAAATGTAGTTGTCGCGCTCATCGCACTTCGAAGTGTCGGATCAGCGGCAACGATATCCGCGAGGACGGAGTTTACGGCTGCACGTAACGCTTCGTCGTCAACAGTGGGGGGTTGCGATAGTTTACTTTCGCGATGTTTCGCGCTCAGTGACTTCCGCTCGCTGGTTGTAGAAGAGGCTGGACTGTCACTAACATTAGCAGTGAGACCGACGCTTGCCTACACAATAACCAACGAGAAATGAGTGGCGAAGCTGACGCGGACAAACACGACACACAAATGATCCGAGACGGCAAATGCAATGTGCGACGTCTGTGAGTAGATTGAGCAGAAATTAGAGTTTTTTTTCGTGTTTTTTGGCCTTCACGCCGGGCACGGGGGACGGCGACGCGTGTTCCTCGTTAAAATTTTGTTGGCGACGGCGAAATGGGAGCAAGGTCCTCTTGTCTGTCTCGGACATCTGCACTTTTTGACGGCAGGAGGCTGACTCGGCACTCAGCCGATTACACAATAGTATCTCACGAATTAAGACTAAAGTGGTTTTTTAGTTCGGGACTTTTTTGAGGAGAATTTCTGGTGCGAAAATGAGACGCAAGTCTTGCGAAACGAACGAAGGAATTTAACAAATCGGCAATGGTTCTGTAACAAGCGTGGCGAAATGCCTTTCCGCCGCCCGCGGATGCGGGGAGCGGAAACGCTTAACGCTACGCTTGTGTTACAGAACCAAAGCCGAAAAATGCATCTTCTGGTTATAGTATCGTAGTTTATACCAAATAGAGTAGAAAATTCGTAGCCACGGCTTTACGTGTGTGACTACGCGCGGGTACGCGTTTTTCCCATAAAAATTTGTGTCAAGTCCGAACATCCACTCCCCTACTTCACAGACCTCTGGGAGCATCGGGGAAAGTCGAGAGTAGCAAAAAGACCATCTGCGGATTAAATAACGTAGACTCGTTTTAGTTTTGAAATTTTTAAAATCCGTTGAGAAAAACTAAAGTTATCGCCCGGACTAACTAACTCACGCGACCATCTTTGCTTGCGCGCTCTAGAAGATGCAAAAATCCATGCCTGCCGGTCCACGCCTTTGGATTTTTTGCATTTCCCGCCTGCTCCGCTTGGGAGACAAGGCAGAAGTGGATACGCTTGGGTACACTCGTGCATTTTGTTGTCATTGTATGGGCGATGAGAGGTGGATAGCCCTCAGAATAAACATTTCAAAGCAGCCATCGACGATAGCTACGATGACTTGTTCTTTCAGCCGAGCCGTCATACGGCTTTCAAAGACACTTCGTCTATGTGCACGACACATGCAAAGTAAATATACTATTCTATCCATCGATAGCGTCTGTTATTTCTACGTGAAAAGCCGGCGATGAAAATACGGATGGAACAGCACGCGCACCTAGCTTGGACAGAAAGGCGCGTAAAATAGACTTCCCGTCTGCAGAGTCAAAAGAAAAATTTTTCTGTATCGAATAGAAACGTCCATAAAATTTTAAAAATCGAATCGTTTCGTTTCCAAGTCGAACAGAATCAAACCGATTTGAATAAAATCAAATCGATTTCAAGTAAAAGCAAAAAAAGAATATAGCCCGGAAAAAAGTTGGAATTGAAACGAATGCGCATTTTTTCCCAAAATTTATCTAATTTTGTTGTCATTTCACTTCGAAAATGAAGAAAATATCGTTGATGTCCAAAACGTAACTTTTTTGTCCCTTTCGCCAAAAGTGGGGCTATAGCCCCGAATCCCCTGCAGCTACGCCGTTAGCTGAATTGGATTCTGCAAACTAAACCTGAACAGCACACAAGTGATGTTCATCGAACACTCGGACTAACGAGCGATGGATCAAAAAGCGATGTTCACCCGACAGTAAGCTGTCTGCTGTGGAAAGAGCGACACGAAGTAAAAAGCAAGCACAACACATCACTGACATTCCGTCCGAAAGCCGTTAAACAGATGGCTCATAACTTTGCAAAAAACAGTGACTTCAGTGAAATAGCAAGCACGATGTTCAACAGTCACTATGCATGATGAATCCGCTGCCGAAAGGGCGACTGATGGTGCAATGGTCCGGGTAGAAAAACCTGGTAGTCCACAACCTGCTTACAGTTTACAAGTTCGAAAGCGATTTCCGTCACCAGGTATTGCGTTCTGATGTTAGCTTCAGCGCGCCAAAAGGGCAGTAAAATGGCTCAAAAGCACACCGGTGCTGATCCCGTCCAACAGCGACTCCCAGCACAACAACGGATGCATTACAGTGTCGGTCATTGCTCAGTCAGTGGGCGAGCCTAAATGACGATTCTTTTACTGCAAAAATTTGTGTCGGACAAATAGGAAAGTCGTAAAATAAAGCCATGCAGGGCGGGCGAGTGGCGAAGTCGAAAGGAAGGTCGAAGTTGCGACAAGCAAACATTGGAATTCCGGGCTGCCTCGCGTGGTCGATGTCAAAAGAGAAAAGAGAGCTGAATACAGAAGAGAAACGAACAAGAGCGAAGAAACAGGCATGCCAAGAGAACACAACAGCACCAGTACCGTGTTTACCAAGCCGCTACGCTACGTCGCGCAAACTTTGGAATAACCATGCAGGCAGATTAGTTACTTCGTCCTCCACCCGACCACGCAGGTGCCGACGTGTTGTGCGAGCGAACGTCAAAAGCCTCTTGCGAGCTCAACCTGAGAAGTGCCTAAGTACGCGTCTGGCAGCTTTTTCTCCATTCAGTCAACGGGGCGTTGCAAGCGCGAAAAAGGATCAACAAAACGAGACAAGCCTCTTTTTCTATTAGGGGAGGATAGGTGATCTACGTCAATCAAAGTCAGTCAGATAGCGTGACAGACCAACAGAAATTACGTAATGATTTGCACTAAACCATGCAGTCAAGACATGAGTTCCATGTGAAAAATGCTATATAGAAAAATCGTTCCGACGCTAACGATGGACACTCTCGACTTACTCTACCTATTTTTAGCTCCACTCTAACGCTATCAGCAGCTTAACTAGCTAAAACCGGTGAGAAACGAAGACGATAAGCAAGACCGTAAAAAGCTCCGGTCGCACACTTTTGTTAACTTGCATTAGCTTCTTACCGTTTGATCGGCGTCGAAGCACTTCATGGTCTTTGCACGAAGCGTCTCAAGGCGACCGTGGGAGAGGAGGAGTTCTCCGGGATCGAAAGAGTCCGTGCCTTCCTCACGTTCGAGCTCACGACTGAGTCGATCGAAGCGTGCTTGTTCATTTTTTGTCTCGAGTTGCAAACGTTCGACGAGTTTAACCATCTCCTGTAACGTAACACCGACTGTCGCAAGCTCTTCTGGAGAATATAGCTTTTTACCACAATAAGGAATAGAATGACGCAGATGCCGGGAACCATAGAAAAGGCAGCGGCAATTTCCTCCCACATCACCGCTTGCTACCCTGTATGCTTAACTGGCAGGAGAAATTAGCTTACTAGAAACTCGAGCGCTTCCTGAAAGCCCGACATGTTTGTGCCTGGCAAGTTTTGAATGAGCAAACCTTGCTTTTTCTTTCCCAGATAAGAGATTAGTGTACACAAACGAACGATCGATTACAAGCTGCAAGAGCGAACTTTATAGCTGCAGCTTCACGACGGGCGGCGGAGCACGCTTTGTAAGACAATCGGGCGTGGGCAGTCGACATGAATCCTAGCTTAGCTAGCTGCTAGACCTACGCATGGTGCTATTTGAGATAAGCCTGAACAAGCGACGCTCGAGTGATGGCCATCGTCTGGGCGATACCTAACTTTGTTAAGGGCGGCAGCATTGAAGCTTAAACGGGTGCTGTAACTGTCGTACATTGGACTCGGGTGTTAAAATAGCTGACGTACAACCAGGTTGTGTAATGCTCATAAATAAAGATTGCCTTTGTGCGTTTCCGAACTGCAGCCGAAGCTGGTGAACGACTGCGACGACACGTGTATTACACATAGCAGTCCCTCTTTTCACCTGGCACTTGTGTACTGTCTCAAAAACGTTTTTGAAACAATAAATCATAGTAATTGGTCTCCAAACGCACAGCTAGGAATGAAGGCGAAGTAAAGGCAAACTCCAACATCGTACTCAATACTCTGCATCGAAAATTACGATAATTGTCACTTCCCCATCTACCTAGTGCATTTTATATGTTCGATGCTTCGCTATCCTTTTGTTCCACGCTGCGCTCCAGGCAGGATGCAAAAAGTGAGCAAGTAGTGCGCATTGTCGATAAGTTTAATGACGTCTATCAGATCGATCGTTTGCAGCCGAATGAGCTTCCGTTCTCGTGCGTGTCGAATCGGTGAAAGGCATTTGTGAAAGTCAACTACCCTAATCATCACTTTCAAGATCGCATGTTGGACAGTGTGCTGGCACTCACATGTACGATGGGACTGGGCAATGAAGAACAAAATGAGAATGGTCGTCTCCCTCCAGTGCGGCACCCGGAACTCCCAGCCCTGCACTAAGACCCACTGTGAAACGTCCCAAAATGTGTGCGGAAACATCGAGTCGACTTTACGCGCGTTTTACATTCAACTTGTTAGCTTGTATAAGCCTTGCTAGCGGCTGGCAACGCTGGCGCATATGTTCCAGCCCCATGTATAAAGCAGCGACCGCTAGCGGTTTAAGTCTCTGAAGTGGGGTCATACGAACGAACGGGCAGTGGGAATATGAAATTACGTATGCGCACTACAGTACATGTCAGCTTTGAAAAATTTGCTTGAAAAAACTCACACGGTTATCGCATCGTAGAAATAGAAGTAGCTACATAGCTTGCAAATATTTATTGTTCAAATGGGGTAACATAATCTCGAATATCGACATCGCTAAATGAACTGAGGAACGGCGCGCCGGAAAACATGACAGATCCTTGCTCATTACCTTGTCCGTAAGAAGAGCGACCGAATCATCAAATCGTGTCATGTCTGCGCTGACCATGTCATCTAAGTCCATGTTGACTGGAATGCCTGAACGACCATCTGTAAGTTATCTCAAACATACAGTTACGCCGTCAATTTACTTGTAAGAGCCTTCCGTTATGGCACTGGAATGACGATGAAATCCTCCCTGGGAGCACTTTCGAGACTACATCACACCGATGGTTGAAGGCACAAGTGTACACGTATAGTACGTAGTGGAATGTACACGAAGAGCAAACGAGTGCTCGAAATGCCACTTGCTTCTTTGGTCCTGCAAACAAGCAACGAACGATAGGACGCACGAATGGTGTTTCATACCGTTGATGAGATAAGAGATGAACATACATGAAAGTGTAGTAATGCATTCGCGCTAAAGTTCAACAAGCTAGCTGCGACGGTAGCAGTCGGGGGCGCTCTGATAAAGTAAAATGCCGGAGCGGTGACTCTGTCTTGATAAAATCGAAGGAGCGGCAGGAGCCGACATGGTACTTAATGTAAAGGTCCGTCCAAGCGCCAAGTAATCCCGTTTCCCATTATCGAGACCCGAGGATATTTGCTGTTATGCGGCAATCAATTTGTGCGTCGAACTGCACTGGCTTAATATTCCACCGCGTTTTGCTTGTCCGGCACGGCGCCAGACTTGTCCATGTAGCAGCGGATGGGCATAATATCGTCTAATATTCATGGGCATACATACTGCATGAAGTGGACATATTGTACAATGCGTCTGTGCGCAACTTGACTGTGCTCAATACGTATACGTAGTGAAGTTGTTGGAACAAAGTCCCGATAGGCTTTTGTGGGTCAGCATTTGGGTGCGGAAAGGTCAGTCGCGGTCCATCGTCGTTGGTCAGTTTGCAATTCGCGATAGCGACCTCGTGCATGCTCGAATTCAAATCAATGCGCCGGCGCCAAAGAGGCAGCAGAAGACGCAAGGCGCAAGAGAAGGCACCATACCGTAGTCGTATTGGCGAGCCGTTACCGATGACAGAGAGCTGATTCTACAAACGTGAACCGTGGTAGGGAGTAGGGTCCACTACCGACGACGGGTCTTATTCACCCACCACATGATATTACGGCTTCATTATATGCCTCACAAACAAAAATTATCAACTATGTAAGCTGTATATACTATTTCTTCTGTCGGGCTTCGTTCCTGCTAGACTCAACTGAAGCAACTATATAGCTTAAGCAAAGAGATCACTGTGATGGCGCGGATGAGGAGGTTCGTACCGAAAGCTCAGCTGGCAATGTAGTTGTAAAAGCGCTAACAGGGTAAACCCGAGATCTCTTTGAGCTTTTACGAACTATCGTTTAGCGTTTTAAGGCGCATGGGACATGCATGATGGCGTTGCGCCTGGAGCAATGGGATATCGCCAAAGTGACGTCGTGCGTAAGAATAGTGACGTAGAGGATCTGGCTGGAGCTGGAAATCCGAAAGAAAACGTGGCCTAAGTCATATTGCTTCATGCTTTGCTTATTTATTATTTGTAGCAGCTCTGATTTATTAGCAAATGTAAGCCGCCAGTTCTTGGCAGTCGGCGTCAACCAGTGAAATGAATGAACAGAAGCAAGCATAATTATTAAATTGCAGATTTCATCAAGAGGCTGCTAACAAACACAGTTGTGCAGAGCTTGTGATTTGCATGCATGCACGCTACCCACACGGTTTTTGCATCCTGCCAGTAGTGCGCAGCGCGAACAAAGGAGAGGTTTACTGGTTATTTTGAAAACCCCCCAATCCCCCGCGTTCCCCTAGTATATAGACAAATTGTGGCCTTCGTTTCTTTCCTGCTTCAAAAACTTATTTGCTCGTGTTTTTTGACAAACGGGCAGGATGCCTTTTCGGCTTTGCCGACTTACTTGTAACTCGACTTGTTGAACTGCAATGCTATAGTTAAATGGCTTTAGGGCACGCCGGCTTTAGTTTGTTGTAACGTTCTGCGTTGCAGTATCTTTTCTCCATCGGTATGTCATAGTGGTGCGTACATTTCTCTCAGCTTGTTTCAAAGAGATCGTAAGAACCATTTGGGCGACAGTGGAACTATTTGTTTTGTTTGATTCCGTTCTTTGTCGTTGACACCGGTGGTAGAGTCACGACGCTGTCATCAAGAGCGCGTTCGTTTATACGTTTAGCCCTTTGCCTTTGATATACACTTATACACAGCGATGGGATATAAATCCAAGGCGGCGCCGAATCCAATATACAACATATCGGGTCTCGGTCACTATTTTAAATCACCATGTCGACTTCAGCTTCTGGCAGCAGTGGGAAGAAATCCGTCCTCTTCATTTGTTTGGGTGAGCTCCTGGCTGCAAAGCCGTTAGTGGTTCGGCACTTGTAGCTTGCGTAAGCTCCTCCTATGCTATGCACATGAAGGCAACATATGCCGGTCCCCGATGGCCGAAGCGGCGTTCCTGCACGCGCTCAGAAAGCGTCACTTGGATCATAAGGTTCGTTCCATTTCACCATGTTCGTCATTGCCTTTCTACAAAGTGCGCGACTGCTTTCAGTGGATCGTCGAGAGCGCAGGCATTCTCGACATGTGGGTTGGCAACCCGCCGGATTCGCGAACGATGAAAACGATTCGCGCGAACGGTATTTTCGATTACACGCATGTCGTGCGGCAGGTACAGCATGTGCAGTGCATATCTGGCATATTGCTGCATCAATTGTCTTAAAGGCAACATCTAGCGACTTCGAACGCTTCGACATCATCTTCGTCATGGACGACGACAACATGAGCGATATGCGTGCGCTAAGAAGTTTCGCGAACGAAAAGAAGATTAAGGCGTCGTTAGAGCTGCTCGGCAACTACGATCCTCTCGGCGGCTCGTCGAAGATCGACGATCCATTCTATGTGAGCAAGCTGATCCTTCAGCTCCTAACTTCTGATTCGTTCATCTTCGCGTTTAGGGAAGCAACATTAAAGACTTCGAGAACGCATTTGCCAAGTGCCAGAGATGCTGCGAGAACTTCATTCGAAAACAGCTTGAGGAGACAGCGAAATAACTTAGAGATCTGGCTTTGTCAACTCGGTGTGAACTTCCCCACTGCTGAATAGTCTGTCCGTCCTAGAACCTTGGTGCCTACTTGTTGTGATGAATCGCTTCGCAGAGTAGGTTCTCGTTTGGGTCGGTCATCCCTCGCGATCTCATCTGTGCGGGCCAATGATGCGGTTTCCCGGTGCATACACACTGCTAATGTGTACAGTCGCTTATGGGTTGTGCTTTTGTCTGTTCGCGCGTATCTCCTTCCTTTGTGCATGCAGTGGTAAAGTCAGTACTACGTGCTCAGTTTTTGTCGAACACGTTCACAATTAGGCTTCGAGGAAACTAGCGTGAGGAATTTGTTATAAGAATTTATTGCGTATGTTAGCAAGTTAATGTTTGGCCAATGCCAATAAGGTAGAGAGGTCAACCGGTCACTGGAGCGCAGGCCTGCAGTCAAATGCGGGTGCATACCGTAATCTTTGCTTGTAACTATCTACAGCAAAGGCTGTTAACCAAAACTTTAAGTTTCCCCGAAGCCTAATTTCACAAGCTGTTTCCGTATGGTAAGTCACGAACCAATTGCTGCACACAGGGATTGTTTAGACAGAAATACGTTTACTCCTCGGATTACATACTCACAAGAGACTGCTTAGAAGGGCGAAGCTCGTGTTCCAATAGCTCGTAAAATGCTAGTTGATAATCTGATCGCTAGGCTGGACATTTTGGCTTCTTCTCTGGATAAGGGTGTGAGCCGAAGCACGTCGTGATCGCGCGGTCGCACTTGCAGAGCGCCGCTCCACATTTATCTTGCGAATCTGGAAGCACCAAAGGGCGGGTATTAGTCTTCACGATGGCTTTCCCTCTATTATTGCGGCGATGGTCGACGGCGGAGCGCCCAGGGTGTCCTGGACACCCAATAAATTTGGAAACTGATGAATCGTAAGGGTACCCTCCTTGTAAAAAGTCAGCAAGAAGAAGCGAGAAAAGGTCGAAAAGTACAGGCAATAGAAGCTCGTACATGCATTTTTTCCTCAAAATTGTCTAGGCTTATAACAGTGGTCAAAAAGTAACGGAGATAGACGCCTCCACATGCTGTTTTTCCAAAAATTTTCTTAGGGTTATACCCCCGGACCCTCCTTACTTGGAGGGCTCTGCCCCCCGGACCCCCCCCCCCCGCCCGGAATCCGGAATTGGACACCCAGTTAAAAACCCTTGCGTTCCGCCGTTAGTCGACGATGTCCTACCGTGGCATTCAGGAACGCGCTTCGTTGTTGTCGTCGCATTTGCATCGTTTACACACTTCCAGTTGTACCTCGCAGTGTACTCGCTGATGAGGCCGCAGAGACCGTCCTTGATCGCCTGATCGTAGCAGCTGTCGTGCACCTTGCAACAGCTAAAGAAGACAATTTGCGAACACTACATACACTCTCATTCACTCAACTTACGCGTCAATCTCGTCGACTGGCTCGCCTTTGCCGCCGAAGCCGCACCAGCAGCCATAGCCGTCGAATCGGGCAGCACCACCAATGGCGCGATAGCCTGTCGTGCACTCGACCATGCAGCCGAACTCTGGAAGTGATTTGGTTACTGATTTGCAGAAATGGTTTGGTGGCCCTAGAACGCGCCGCAAAAAGAATATAGTACTACAGTAAACCTTCCGAGGCCGTCCTGGCCACCTACACTCCGGAGCAACTGGGTTTGCGTTAGCAAAGCTAGCGGCAAAGATGAAGATGCCGAAAACTTTGTAAGCGGAACCAACAGCCATTTCCTCGTCTTTTCTAAACAGGAATCACACATTACGGTTGCTTTGTCACTTTTAGTACTATCCACATGGTCATCAGATCAGTGCAATATAGCGAACAATTGGGTTCAGCCTAGGATCCGACAGTGGTTGTAGATGCACAACAGTCCCGTTAAGCGAAAACTTGCTAAGTCCATTTTTGGTCGGTCTTGAGATATTTATATAGGCCTGTCGGCGAGGCGATGACGAGTATAGTGATAACAAAATTATGAGGTAATTCCGAGCTGCGACAAAGTTATAGCTGAGT
>JAQGBB010002879.1:0-10105 GCA_034691745.1 Prismatolaimus dolichurus | reverse complement strand
CAGCGGAATAGCAGCAGCTAATGCCCAGTCAAACAACACTCGTCGCCGCATTGTGGCCTGCTAGCAGGCCACAAAAATCTCCTTTGCATCTTCTGCTGAGGATAATTCACCCATCTCTTTCATAGCTTCATTAATAGCATTAGAATGAGATTGAAAATTCATGCTTCAGTTAAGTAGACTAATTTGCTTGCTTTAGCGTAAAAAGTTTAGAAGTATTTCTCGACCTGCCTTTTCGTAAGATGCTAATTTCAAGAAAGCGGTTTCTGAGTGGCTATAAACACGCAGTTGCTCATTCCGGCATAACTACGTAGATTTTGCTTCTGTATTCTGCATGCGAAACGTGAAAGTGGGTTCGTAGTCGTTTCTCAAAGAATTGACCACGTATGGTGCTCCAACAGCTCTTTCAATAAACTGCCGCTCATGGCCCTCTTCTGCTAACCCTATATCTTTGGATGGGTGACATATCATAGCTGGAGATATGGTCATGCAACTGCCTTCGCGAAGAGCAGTGCTTATCATGACATTTTACCGGAGAGCGGAGTGGAATCGCGTGATCACTGTCTGACGACTGACATTTCGATAGGCAAAGCAAATATTCATTAGAGCAGAATGAAGATCTCGGAATAGAAATTTTCTCTCTCTCTCTCTCTCTCTGCATTCCCGCTGCTTGTCTTCGTGAAGATATGTCAGTCACGGACTGTGGTTTGAGAGAAAATTTGAAGAAGCAACAAGAACGGGAACACAATTTCACTGGCTTGGAATTTGCGAATGTCAAGATTGATGCAGTCGCCAGCGTAGGAAACAAAAGGTCCGAGTCACAGCATGGAAGAACTGCACCAGAGCGTACAGAGTTTTAAAGAATGTCAAGCTAGCATTTGTCGATGACCACGCACTGTAGCGCGTCATTAGTGGGTGAGCCGCATCTAAACGACATTGGCTGAGTAAATCTCGAGTAGCTAAATCTCCTTTTGTCTTCTGAAGTAAAGTCTTTTCGAAAAGGTTATTACTGGCGTATGGTCCCGAAATTGAAAGGCTACAGGCTACGACTAAAATAAATATCTTATTTTGATCAGAGTTCCTGAATTAGATCATTCTATTTTTGACAAAGTCGAAGAACATATACTTAAACTGTGTTACACCACTTACCGATCGAGGGAACTATCTAAAAAAAACGCGAAAATGTTATCAACTGGAATGAGTTTCGAGCTTTCCATGCTTGTCCTCTGCGCGTTTTTGACCGAATCGTACAGTAAGCTTAGCTGGTAGATTTTCTAACACTGACTGCCTGTGTTGGCTACGAGACATTGATAAAAGTTATTACCGTCTGCCCTCTCGCTCTTTGTATTTCAGGTCAAATTTCGTCGGCATGTCCGAATGCAGCACCACTCGGAGCGATACCGAACTACCTTGACGACAACTGCAACGCGTACGGCAAAGGCATCGGCTCTTACCCGGGCACGAACGCGACGGCGTGCGCAATTGTGTGCACAGCGAACGCGAGCTGCGAAGGATTTCAATTGTACTCGCCATCGTCGACGTGCTACTTCAAGTCGAATGTCAGCATCATTACGTCAACAAACCAAAATGGGCTTAACCTCTGCGCCCGCGGTAATGGTCTTCGATTCCAATGAATGACCATGATTTCTTATCGTTTACACAGTGAAAATCCCTTATTTTTTACCCTTTGGAAAAAAAATTTCTGACTTTTCAGCTTCGTTCAGCAGCCCGCAGCTCGCAAACGGCGCCGTGGTTGCAAGCAAAAATCCGTGCTACTTTGGCCTCTGCACCATGACATACAGCTGCAACGCCGGGTACACTCTCATCGGGTCGTGCACGCCGTTGAGCTGTGTCGCCGCAAACATGCCAGCTGGCGTTCTATCGCCAGCGCCACCCACATGCGTTGTTGCAAGTATGCATTGAGTTTGCAGTTTTGTAAGCTATTTTCTAAATCAGGAGAAAAACCGAAGCACGACGAAAGTATCGAATCGCAAAGGCCTGTATCACCGGGCTTGCCCCGGCCAGCAGATCCGTATTAAAACCACCTTCAGAAACTACCGATTACATCGTGCCGATACTAGAACGTGTCAGGATGATGCACGCCAAATTTTAACAAAATTCGCTAAAAACCGATGGGCCAAATCGATTTTCTCAAAGTCATACCAGTGGACCTGAAACAACCGATGACAGTGCATGCAGCACATAGGTTTCAGCGAAAGCCATGGACGCGTAAGGTTTTCGAGTTAGACGCAAAACGTGGTCTCGACCTATTGGATTACCAACCTATGGGCGCGAAACACAGGGTGACCGACCCTAACGATTCTCTATTTTTCATACATGCACAAAGTCGTCTATATGTGCAGGAATGAGGACAGAGACTTTAAAATTTTTCGTTGACGTAAATTGTAAGGATGAAAACTCAAATACCAATTACTGTGGAATTTTCCTATAGCTACTACATCCACTTCAACGACGACGGCGACAACCACAACGAAGACAACAACGACGACCACGGCTACGACATCACCTCAGGGTACGTGTTTTGTAGTAGAGAGACCTCCAAAGGAGTAGCTAAATGCGAGCGACTGTATCGAGAACTACTAACAACTACGGAACCAGTTTTTGGAACCGAAATTTTTCGGGCCTTTTCTTCAAAACCGGCTTTTGCCTGAACTACCATGTTCTGCGTTTTAATAATTTGAATGGTCTCGGTTCGCCACGTTTTGACGCAATTCTTTCCGGGGCGAGCAGGAGCAAGTATTTCAAACAAGTAGTCCGGTGGATCGCCGAAGTGCATCTTGTCTAAGTTAAGAAAAGAAAACGACAGCACATTTTAAAGAACATGTTCTGAAGGCAGGAATATTTTATGGAGAACACGAAACGCGCTGGAACAACACGGAACATATGATGTTTCGCAATACGGCCATGCAATATTTCGGCACGATATTTTTGTTTTTGGCAGGATGCCTTTCTGGAACATGTTCTGGAACAGCTAGAACACTCTGGAACACCGAACACATGCAGCACACCAGGCTCGTGACCGATAGAGCACTGGTCGCGCTTCCCCCCCCCCCCCGACGGACAAAAGTCGGCGAACGTCGAGGAGATCATAGTACCATAAGTACAACGTAAAACACCTAGTGTTTCATACTGCTTCACCGTGTTTCATCCAGAGTGTTCTGGCTTGTTCCATTGTGTAACACATTGTTCCAAAACACTTTCTGTATTCGCTTGGATTTTTAGAGCCACTGACGCACGTCAGTGTCCCTATTGCCGTGGCTCGCGTCTCTCTGTGTGTGGCTGCACTATAACTTTCGAAATAAAAGGGCTAGCAAGCTGAAATTTTTCATGCCTATATCTTGGTGCAAATCTAGGTTCAAGTTCGTATATGGGCCTTGGAAACCACTTATGGCAGCACCATCGACGAGAAAAAGTTTTAGAATGGTTTTGAGCATAGCTCTCGTATGCGTCAACGGATTTGGCTAAAATTTCGTAAGGGTCATTCGGTGGCGATGTTGTTTGAACTGTGCATGTTAAAATGCTTGAAACAACTTATGACGCAACGATCGATGGCAAAAATAGTTTTCCGCATAACTTTGGAATGCGTCAGCGTATTCTGCTGAAATTTGGTGAGTGCAATAAGGGCACGATCTTGCACACACAGTACGTGCGAGAACCCTTTGAAACCAGTTATGACAGAACAATCAATGACAAAAGTTTTAAAACGGTTGGGGCATAAATTTCGAAGGTGCTGACGGATTTGGCTAAAGTATTGAGTGCGCACTCGGCAGATGGCATGCTACAAAATTTTGTTGTCATTGGTGGTTTTTGTCATAAGTGATTTTAGGCCCAGTTGCCCACTGCTTAAGACCCTCGAGAATCGGTACATCCGACTTGTTTGTTATAGAAAGGATGTACTTCCGCCGCTCGGCGGATCTCTTGCTGTTGCGTCATGCTTCAACTTTTAGCAACTCACGGATCATTTTGCTGCACTCTGCACAAGCTATCATGTGATCCACAAGTCTCTCTAGTCCATTGACAAATTTTTTGCGGAATTTCAACATCAGTTTTCTTAAAATTGACTGAACATACAACGTTTTGTATAATTATACCAAATTCACCTTCTACGTTACAGCTGTTCTTTGGATATATTGCAGAGCGTCTTACGTTCACTGTTTACTGCACCTACTGTTTGTCGTTCTTCAAAATCTGTATAGGTTGGTCCTGCAAAAAATTCATAAGGGTGGGTAGTCCAGCAAACGCATGTACTTAAGCGGGTGATCTAAAAGCGAACGATGCGCGTAAGCTGTTTGCTCTCTTACTAATTTAATATCGATCAGCTCGACCCACTGTGTGGAAACTAAATTTACAACGTATAACTCTATTAGGCAAAAAACAACCCGTGCTTGCACTAAATCCAAAGTTCTCACTCCCTACCGGTCGTTCCGGCAGAATTTCCGACTCATACAATGCCGCACGCGGCGTTTCCAAGAACCCATCCGACATTGTCCACTGCGTTTTTGACGTGTGACATTGCCCGTGGCGTTTTTATACCCATACAATATTACTCGCGACGCATGCGACTCATGAGACACCACGAGCAGTGTTTTCGTCGCATGTATTAGGGAACATTTCAAACGCCACTAGCAACTCAACGACGTCGTCGTAAGAACTGCATCCAGTGCGTCTGTCGAATGACAGCAGTAGTTAGCCGAACACGGGAGAAGAAAGCTTTTAGCAGAAGACGCTACGCAGCTTGCAGAACTATTGCACTAAAAGTGCGATAATTTACGTAAAGCAAAAGCAGATACAACAAGGCGCACGTTGCGTTCCTTGGCCCACTTACACATAATAATAATTTTGGAGCCAGACGGCACAAGTAGAATCGGCGTTTCGGCAAAGTGCATCCTGCATGGTAAAAACATGTGGCAGAAAATTTCATTTCCTGTCATTTTTCGTTTTTTAGAACGGAAAAATGCCTTTTTCAGTTTTTTTTGTCGAATTTTTAACTTCTTTCCATGAAACCTGCCTAGATGTAATAAAGCAGTTGAATTAGCTTCAGTCGATCACAGGGACATCCAAACTTTTCCGGTCATTTAGCCATATTTTGAAGTGTCGCGCTACCTTTGGCCGATTCAGACGCCTATTCAGCCTCCAATATTTGCCCAAAACTCTTTTAAGTTTCAAGGAAATCACATTTTTTTGCCGATGGCTTTTTTGACCACTTCAACCCGAACTTTTGGCCACTTGTGGCCAGTAGCCAGCAGTTTGGATGTCCGTAGTCTATCAGATTCCCAACCCTTCCTCTCTTTCTTTCTGAATGTCTCCTATTCTGCCCAGCCGGAAAAGTTGGCAGCCGTCCAACAGTACACTACAGTACAGCATGTCTCATGGGTTCATAGGGGCCGTACAAAACTGACGTCAGCTCGGGAAGGGGGGTAAGCAAAAACTGACGAAAACTGACGTCGGTGAGCTGAGAGGCTTTGCGCTATAAAGAGACTTGCACGGACACTTGAGTCGATGGATGGTCTGAATCTCGTGAAACGAACTCGGTCTCCTCATCGACGCACCCATCTCTGGGCACTTCTCAAAGCGGCTTTCGTCAACGCTACCAAATATTCGTCGAAGACAAAGAAGAGGCGAACACGTACTTAGCTGAGAATAGGCATTAGTACGTGAGTCTGGCAGTTAATTCCGATAATCTTGCGACTTTGCCAGAGGCTTCACGATGACGCACATTCTGATGTTTTCGCTCTTGGCGCTCCATATGAAAAGTGCTGGAACGTGCTAATTGGCTCAATTACGTGGCGACATAGATGGCTCAGAATGTCAGCCAGATATGACGCGACAAAATCCCCGTGGCGCTGGCAATGAATCAACATTCGCTCTTTACTAGACTAATTAAAGACGTCACGCCTTGTTTTTGAGTAAGTTTCAACGAAGTTTTTATGCTTGCGCACGTGATTAAAGTGGCAGCAATCTACAACCACGTGACGAGTGAGATTAAAAATCGTAAAAGCTGCTGGCTCTGCTTTGTAGACGAAAGTATTTTAAATTGGCTATTTTCATTCGTATTGCGCCTTTCGTTCGCCTGATCCTTCGAGAGATCTAGCCGCTGTAGAGTGGTATTTTAGAATTATCGAGACAAATTTGGGCTTTGGCACACTCTGATCGGCAGCAGAGGCTGATAAAGTAATTTGCTTGTGCGTCACTCGCAGGTTAGCTAACGCTTGAATACAAATTTTGATGACCCCCGATAAAAGACAAGGGAACGGACAAAGCCGAAAGTAGTGCATCTTGCATTTGAGCAAGAACGATCACGAGGTATCACGACATGTTCCATAAGATGTTTTGGAACACGTTCTGGAACATGTTCTTCTGGCACACCCTGAAACATTCTGAAACGGCATGGAACACTCTGTTTGGTACACTGAAATTCACTTATGTTCTGCTCGCTATATTCACTCTACCTTTCGATTTATTTGAGGGGATAGAGAGGAGCAAGGACAAAAATTGAGTGAATAGAGTAGGACAAACCATGGTTAACAGTTTTGCATATAGTTTGTTTAACACGTCCTGCGCACTTCGATTATCGATTAGACTGAGACGGACGGTTATCCAATTTTGCAAAAGCGCAAGTAGCCCCGTCGACGCAGCTTGCTCCATTAAAACTCGGAAGCATTTATTCAACTAAGCCAACGATGCAGCACACAACTGCTTGGACTCAAAATTTTTCATTAGACTGTGCATGGCGCGCAATGATGTATCAGCGGAAAAACAGTGTACACACTTGAAGCTAAAAATTCTTTATTGCCTCCGTTTAAGATGCACTCGATTTTAGGGCTCAGGTATGAACGATGCCCGCGACCGTCATTGTCATAACTAATGCACGTGTGCGGTTGTATTAAATGCGTTAGCTTTTACTTTTCGATGTGTTTTCCATGGATCCTTGGTGACGGCGTAAACCACAACGCACGACGTAAAAACAGCGTGGATCTAAGCGTATCATAGACCCACTGACGTTTCCCGCCTCAAACTTGACGCTTGAAGCCTCCAGACTATCATGTGTCAAGACTTGTGTAAAAGCTGCATATCATGCGTCCTGCACGCCGTCCTCAATGCCACGCTGCTCCTCGCCATCTGGTTCACGATAGTCGCTATCGTCACGTCGCAATGGCGAACGCAGCCCATCGACACGTCAATGACGGTAAAAGGTTTCCAGGTCACTGCCTCGGGTGCGAACAGCGTGAGAATTACGACGGTTAACTGTACGCCTGATGACGCCACTAGTAGAAACGAATCAAACCTTTGCCCAATGCCAATGGTAACGCTGCGCCCTTGTTCGCGAAAAGTCACGTGACATAATTTTTATTTTCCTTACTTTAGAAACCTCGATTTCTAGAGAAAATAGCCCTCGCATTCCTCTTCTTCACCGTCATCACAAGTATCCTAGCGTTCTCACTCTCCTGCATTGCGTGCACCTGCTGCGGGGACACTTCAAACTGCTTGCGCTCTGTGGCGATCATGCTTGGCGTGTGCTGCCTGCTCAACACCACCGCAGTGATATTCTACTCGGTAAGGGCTCTTCGTTCTGCTTTCAGCGCCCATTGTAGCATGATGCCGGCTTTCGCTTTGCACAGGTCGGATCCGACAACGAGCTAAAAAGTGTTGTCCAGCAAGCGCAAGCAGCTTACAATGCCACTGGCTCAGCTAGCGGAAGCATTTCGGCGCAAAACACCGTCGGCTACTCGATGTGGCTCGCGATTCGCTCGACGATCATCTTATTCGCCGATACCGTGCTAGCGGTGTTGCTTGCGTTCAGAATCGCAGCGGTTGCGTCCGCGAAGTGCTGCAATAACAGTTATAGTGAGAGCGACAACGCTGACGTCGTATGAAGTAGAAGAAAGCGACTTGCGATTATGGTTTCGATGGTCGCTCTAGTGTGGAAATCATGGAAATTATTTGATTTTTTCTGAGGCGATAACTAGGCTGCTTTGAGTTGAAAAATGTTACCTAGGTCTACTGGGACAGAAAAATACTCAGAAATGCTGGGTAGTTATGATCGCATTCTGGAGAGTCTACTCCAAAATATTGCGGAAAAACTGCCGTAAGGGGTCAAAAAATACCACTCTTTGTGGAATAACGGGCCAGAATCCGCTTATAATTTTCTAAAAACACTAAGGCGTGCTATAAGAATTAAAATGAAATGCAAGCAAGCAATGCGCGTGCACTCACACATGTAGTAAATAGAACTGATAGGCGCTACCGTAATGGCGGTATATATTGTTCTTGTGTATTCTTGCACGAAGGGGTAGAAAAAAATGAATTATAGGTCCATGAACGATGACCACCGATTTTTATTTGGCATCTCTTATATTTCTACGTATTTCCATCAAAAATCAACGTTGGACTGCTAGTGGATGTTGCTATTCTGAGTTTTCATGCGTTTGAAGACAGAAATTTTCTCAAACTTTGGAATTTTCTCTCTCGCTCTTGGCTGGTCCAATTCTTTTCATTTTGGGGTTAAAAATCGTGAACAAATCGGAAAATTGGGAAAAATATCGGTATAAAATTTTTGACGTGTTGGACGGCTTCCTAACTGTTTCTGAATGTTGCTCTCTTAAAAGCTTAAATTTTAGTCGTCATTCGTCATTCTACGGCGGGCGGTTGTAGCGAGCGACAAATACTTTTTGAGCGACAATCCGTTCTTTTACTCTCTGCCGGCCGTACGGTTGGAGGAAGACGTAGCCAGTGGGGCCGTGCACATACTGTGTAATCAAAAATTTTGAATTTTTCGGATTCCCACTCGCCTCTGGTTATAAAAAAATAGGTGATAGGTAATCAACAAATTTGAATTTCTGGACCCCCTCATTTGATTAGGTAATGTGTGCACGGCTCATTAGTTTGTTTCCAGCTCTTATGGGAATCCCATTCAGTCCTAGGGCACACCTAAGATAAATGTTGCATACTAGGCTGCCAACGCTCGATGCTGCTTTGCACTACCAAACACATGTATTCCTCTCTAAAACATTTACCAAAATCGCACCTCAACCTTTCATTCAGCTCAGTTTTTTTAAATTCTGAACAAATTGCAGGTGGTTACACAAATGTGAGCTAAATTTGCTTGAAAAGTTTAAACAAATTCGTTCAAGCGACGAAAATCAAGGTTTCAAATGTGCGAGTCTTGCAGCGACTCCACACTTTCCGCCGTAGCCGTAGTCGTAGGTACGCAAATTTCCGTAGTTCAATCCATAGCCGTCGAACGATCCATTGTAATTGCTCTCTGCCTTGTTATCCGCCCGCATCGCCAACAAACGCAAGTACCCTGGTGGCACTGGTCGCCACACGTGCATACTTCATTGCACATAAGGGCACCAAACGAGCACGCAACACCCCAGCCGCGACGGACGCGTGCGAACGGCTGGCTGACGTTCTCGCCGCCAGTGTGACCCTATTTTGGCCCAAAGTAGGTGAGCACCATAGGAAATGGCTCAAGATAGTGTGCACACATAAGAAAAGGTCCAAAAAAGGGTGCATGTTAGGGGAAAATGACCAAAATAGGGTACACACTACATAAGGTGGCCCAAAATAGAGTGCAAACTACAAGAAAAGTTTCAAAATAAGGTGCACATTATAGAAAAAAGTCCAAAATAAGGTGACACCATAGAAAAAGACCAAAAATAAAGTGTACATAATAGAAAATGGCCAAAAGTAAGGGCTCACCGGCTTATAGATGCCGCTTGCGGCAAATAGATCCGTGGCGGCAAATGGATGCCGGCCCCCTGTCGCGCTAATATAATAATAATTAAAAATAATATAATTAATATTAATTAATAATATAATAAATAATAATAATTAATAATAACAATAAGTAATAATAATAAATAATAATATAATTAATAATAATTAATAATAATAATATAATTAATAATAATAAGTAATAATAATAAGTAACAATAATAAATAATAATATAATTAATGATAATACTGCAATATTATTATTTATTATTCTTTATTATTATTATTTATTATTATTTATTATATTATTATGATTTATTATTATTTATTATATTATTATTATTACTTATTATTTTTATTATTAATTATT
>JAQGBB010002878.1:0-10109 GCA_034691745.1 Prismatolaimus dolichurus | reverse complement strand
CGTCATTTTCTGGATAGCCTTCTCTTCTACGTCATATAAAGGGAAGTCATGCTTGCAGAGACAGCACACAGCACGCTGGAAATAGAGAAAAAGTGAGAGCAAGCATTCCAGAATCGTATGAGTGCGAGTCTCATGTTGGGTAAAAACATTTAGATCATTCTTGTGGCGTCGATCGACAAAATATTGTGTGATGAACTTGGATTGCGAAGAAATGAAACGAATGCTCCTTATCAAACTATAATTGCTGTAGATTGACGACTTAAGACGAAAGAAAGCGCAGTTTATTCGTCAAATGTAAATCTTCGAGATTGCTAGTCCTCGTCAAATTCATTTTTAGAGCCAGTGAGGCACGTCACTGATTCTATTTCCGTGGTTCGTGCGTGTATGTGTGTGTGTGTGTGTGTGTGTGTACTATAACTTTCGAAATAAGAGAGCTAGCGGGCTGAAATTTTTTTGCGGAGGTACCTTGTGCCAAATCTAGGTTCAAGTTCTTATAGTGGCCCTCAAAACCCTTATGACAGCACCATCAATGACAAAAAGTTGTAAATTTGTTTTGGCCATAACTTTTCAACGCGTTGACGGATTTGGCTGAAACTTTGCGATTGCTATCTGGCTTAAGTGTTCTTCATACTGCACGAGCACAGACCCTTAAAACCACTTATGACACCACCATTGACGGCAAAAGGCGTCACCTGGTGGAAAATTTGTGAAACAAGTGCACACATAGATTCCGAATAATATGTGGGTGACGCGCATTTTGTGCATTGCTTCAGCACACTTGTAAACGAATTTGTGGTTTTGGCATAGGTGATTTCAGGTTCACTGGTACACAATATCACTGCGTCAGTGACCCTCTAGGATTGGTGCATCCGACTTGTTTTCATCAATTTCCACCTCAAATGTACAAAGATTTTTCATACTCACTTTGTGCAAACGTAGGAAATGAATATTCCAAAGCTTACCTCCCTTCTTCGCGTATCCATTCTTTTAATTATGAGTGTTTCAGCATGAGAAAAACTTGTAGCGATCAAATTTCAAAGCCAACAAACGCAACAAGATTCAATACAGCAACGAAAGCTCTTTTATTCTCACAAACATAGAATTTTTATTCGTACCAGACGCGACGTTAATAACACGCCATCGATAGCTTTTACACAGTCCGCTGATGGCCACTGGTCTTGTTCAAGACTTCGCCGAGGAAACCGGCATTTTCGGCCTCAATCTATTCAAGCGCAATCGTAGCACATTCGAGATTGTCCTCTGGCTGTCGATCGTCGGCGTTTTTGGGTGTTACACAACCAAAAATCTCGTCGTCATCACCGCGAACTATCTCGACGAAGCGACGGTAACATCCGTGCAGCAACAGTACAATGCAAACTTCACATTTTCTTCCATACAAGCATGCTTCATTCTGGAACAGTCCACCCCATCGAAAATCGAAAGTGCATTTCACTCGATTTTCGACGAGAAGGGAAATTATCGATTGAATTCTGAAAACATTTTTGTCGCTGTCGATTTTCTTCGTGAGATCGCCTTCGCAGAACGCTTTATAAGAAAAGCTGACGGCGCTATTTTTCCCGGGCACACGAATCTCACTTCAACGTTGAACACGATAGTAGTTCCGCTGCGCTTATTCACAAACAAATCTATAAGCAGTTTCGCAAAAATGGTCCTCCGCTATATCTGTGATAATCTAAATCTTGAAGTGACTTTTAACCAGTATGGCAGCGCGCTTCGAGCACAAACGGAGAGAACGCTTCTCATCTGCGAAGAAGCGGGGCTTAATTTCGGGTGGCCGGAATCCGACTCCATAACTCTTTGTACTTTGTTAAACACAACGATGTTCGTGTTCAAGAACGAGCCGGATGAACTGATCGTGATGCTTGATCCGTCCGAGATCTTTCAAGCTAATGTCTATGAGCTAGACGAAGCTTTTATCGTCATCAGTGGTGTGAGCAGTGATTTACTTCCCCAAACGACCTCTCTAGACGTTAGCGCGTCGCTTCAATTGCTTGCCGGCAAAAGTCGGAACTTCAATGTTCGAATAAGCGCAGCCTATCGGAATCTCGATCTCGCGCGACAACCTTGCAGCGACGATCGCCGGCAGACGATTTGGTGTGAGAATCTCTGCGAATCGCGATTCTTCTACGATTCATATGGGTGCTGGGCACTTCTTTATGCTTATCAGTTCTCGCCGCTTTTGCAAAACATCTCATCGACGTTTCGACAATGTGAAGCTTCGGATTATCTCAATTTTACGCTTATTCCACCTTCGAAAAAAGCGATGGAAGAGCGATCGGCATGTCTGAGCAAATGCACGGCGAGCTGCTCAAAGTTCGTCTTCAGTGTGACGCCGGACACGCTCGAGAGTACAAACGAAACGGCGGTTGAGCTTCGCATTGTGGTGACGTCGCATCTCCATCCAGTGTTCGAGGAGCGCCTCGTGAAAGACCTCGAGAATTTCTTCTCGGACTTTGGAGGCGCGTTGGGACTATGGCTTGGGGCGAGCTTCGCTTCGTTAGTTCATATTCCACTCTTCTTACTCCAGGCTATCTTGAACCGTCTTTGTAGAAAGCAGAAAGGGAAAGTGGGAACAGTAGAACTTATTTCTGTGGAAACTAAATAAGCTGCACATATCACAGTGCTGCTTCTCGTAATAATGGAGTTTTAGCACTGCGTCCTACAGCGACAGTCGAAAAGGCACAAAGAACCACACGTTGTGCCAAAAGATATGAAAACAGTACTTGCTGTGCGGTAACGTAGTAAAAGTTGTTCATTTCTTCATTAGCACCCTGGGTCTCCCAAGGTGCGTTAGAATTTCAGAATGAGCGACTCGCACAGTGAAATTGTTGGTAAGAATAGACCTTGCTAACGTAGGATTAGATAATGAAAGCTGGCGTCGAACACACAATAGATCTTATGTCAATGACGAAAAGGCTATATGTTGCTCGTCTAAATTTTTCACTACCATGAGCCGTGACTCGGAGACCTGTACTTCGATGCCCCGAGTTCCTATTTATGCCGACCATCAAAGTGTGAAATTGCTAGCTGAATTCGCTACCCAGTGCCTTCTGCACTGGACGAAATGCATGCTGTACGTAAAAGCAAGTATGCTTCTTCCGGGTAAACACGTATGATATCACATTTGCATGACCCACGCTTTTCAAAACGCACAAACGCCGCTAATGCATAGGGGTGTAACAGCATAAAACTAAAAAAGCAATCCCTCCTGATTCTTAGTGTCTTATGAAGAGCCAAAACGGCTACTGTAAAACATGCACTAAATTTACTGATTCTTCTCCGGAATGGTCGCCATCCGAACAGCTGCAGAAGCTTTTCTATGTTCGGTCGACTGATGACGAACTTCGTACGATCGATGAACGTTGCGACGGCCAGGCAAACGGACCTGAAGACAAAATCAAAAGTAAACAGTGAACAAAGTGTATTTATTTTTGCACAAAAGCGCAATGTGCTCGTGCTCAAACAAAACTTCGCGGCTAAGCCACCACGGCAAGCTTAGGAAAACATTGAAATAAATGTCACAAATTGTTGGAGAAAATAGTGAAAAATTTTCAAATTGATATAAAATATAAAATTTAAAATAAATATTTTACTATTTTCTAAAATAAAAATTGTTAATATAAAAATTATCAGCTTTAATTTGTGCGTCGAATAAAATAAACATATAAAAAATATGAAATAAAAAATATGAAAATTAAATTAAGTTTTAAATTAAATTACCAAACAACTTTCATACTTGTTCTGATAATAGAAACTAGCAAGCTTGCATGGAATCAACTAGCACCAGCAAGTCCACATCAAAACTTTGCCAAGTGCGAAAATCCATCGTGAACTCAAAGGGTGCTGCCGAATCAAAAGCTCCCAAAATCAAACTAAAAATGCTCCTTACTTTCGGAAACTTTCCCTTTTCTTCAAAATCTTATTGGAGCAACAGAAGCAACAAATCCACTTAAACTTCCTCTCCGCCGTTCTCCTTACTTTCGAGAACATCGTCACATCGTCGGCGTCGGTGATACAGAACCAGAGGATGCACGTGATCGATATGATGAACGTGATAATGAAGAACGCTGCGAAGACGATCAGCGGGCCAAAGTAGTCGAGTGGCGTTAGCTCTTGTTTTAGCACCATCCTTCTGACACGTCGGCGAGCGTAAACAGAAGCAGTCGCGAGTTCGAGCAAACAATGCTGAAACGCGAAAAGTTTTTACAGTTTTCTCGCGTCGATGTGGTGCAATCGGCGTCGCATGCAGCCAGATGAAACTGGAAATTCGAACAAAGTCGAGTCAAAACGTGTTTGCAGTTTGAAAATATTTTCTGTTCCAACGTCGACGAAGGTTGGTAGGTAGCGAGATGTTCGTGCGACACTTCGGCGAACACGTGGTTGCTGGAGAGTATCTAAACAACACGTCGGCACGAGGATGCCATACCCAGCCGGTCGGATGCGCAAACGTTTTAGAGACGGAAAAACGTTCGGAAAACCCCACAGTATCATCGTTGAGAGAGGTAGGAGCAGGTTTGCAGAAAGTTTTGTTTGAGCGGGAGTTTTGTGCAGAGAGATGAAATCGTCATCTGTAGAGCGTGCGGAAAATTTTGTCGCAAGTGATGATCGAGAGAGTTTTAATCCAAAAATTGTGAACACAAAATTTAGATAATTTCCTTTCCCTCGGAGAGCAAAGGGAAATTTCAGACGAAGAAAGCTCTAAAAAGTCGCGCGCGCTAATGTCAGCCAGGCTATCAATTCTAATGGCACATGTCGGGTGTACCGATCCTCGAGGTCCACTGACGCTGAGCCTGCCAGGGAACCTGCAAACGCAGATGACAACATGTTTTAAGCTACATAATACCAGGAACATTCACGCAAAAATTTGAAGCAAATCGGCAGAGAAAGTCTACAGTTATGGGTAAAACAAAATATAAACTTTATCCGCTTGTGAAAAAATTACCGATGACATCAACTTCTCACCTACGCTACGCCAGGCACATTCACACCAAATTTAAAGCAAATCAATCAAGCCGTTTTGGAGTTATGTGCAAAACAGTGCACAAACACTATATATTTATTTGAAGATGAACATAGTAGGTCGTTCAGTTCCCGGAGTATTAGGCACACTGAGTACATCTACGAATTTAAATTTACATTTGCCCAAGGTTTCTGCCTGCAAAACCGCAGCTCGCTAGTTTCGTTGTTGCAAACGCTCTCATGTCTACAGGCCGACAGACAGACGACACTTTCCAACGCATAAGGCCTACTGACTTCGTCAGTGGGCCTAAAAAGGGGGCGCAAGTGTTTGACCAACAGGGGGTCTGGGGGCCAATAGGGGAAATGGTTGGGGAAGCGAATGGAGCGGTAAACTGTTGGGGCAACTTGGGGGAATTGTGAGGGAAGGGAAATGGTCTGGAAAGTGCGTGCCGACAATTGCATTCCATAGTCTATCTGCAACTCCTTGAAATCGAGCTACTCACCTTTGCCAATGCAAAAAAAGAAACAACCAAAGGTCGTCGCGAAGCAACGGCTAACGCGTGTCCAAAAGATTTTTCACAAAATGTTCAGCACACAAGCCGGCTGAATTTGTTGAGAACAAATCAACGGCAACAGTCATGCAAATAATACCTAAAATTTATTGACTGCTGTACTACTGCTATATACTGTGTTCATAACTGTTTGATCTACTTTATATCACTTCGCTTTATATCTTGTGGAACAATAAGCTGCTTCTTCAATCTAATAAAACTTCTATCTGTAATCAGTTACTCCTGCAGAGAGAAGGAAACATAATTTTAATTTTTTAATCATCTTTCCCCTGGTAGCGAAAACTCGGTTTCACAACGCAGGTACAACTAACATGACCGAAAGTGTGCACCTTGCAACCTTTTCCATGCAGTCAATTCTTCACATTTCTGCTTCAGTCAAAATAACTTCAACAATGGACAATTTTCTGATCGAACACCAAGGTCGATTTAATTCGGCTAATTTCAGCTAGGTCACCGCTTAAGTATTTGATGCTCAACTTGTGGACTAGCATTTGCGCGGTAACAATGGTTCAGCCATTATTATAAAATGAACAGGGCTGCCCACAAAAAGGCAGGTTTATTCTGTACTCAGTTTCAATTTGTCAACTGCGTAGTTTCTATCGCACGATCAAAAAGTCTTGAACCTTTCAATAAACCGCTGCCACACCATTGCCGCTTTTTTGGTTCTACTTTTAACTGCTGCTTCATGTCAAAGTTGCACATAAAACATACGAGTGTTACAACTGCACACTCCATGTGTTAACTCGAGGGTCAGGGTCAGGACTTTTTGACCTATGATATCGTTGCACAATGGGGCAAAAATCTTGTATCCTTTTCCCAATGACCAAGCCTGCCTATTTCCTGTGAGTTTTGGCAGACTGTAACATTGATAACTCCAAGCTCTCTTTATAGGCGAGCAGAGGACCCGCAGCAACAGCGTCTATTCGTTGCCAGAACCGATGTCATTCCTGCCAAAATCTGGCGATCTCTATGGCGAAAGTCGTCAACCGCCCGCTCAGGTTGCCTCGACCACAACGAAGAACGGTCGAACAGACACCTCATGGGATACGCTGCGTCAATCGTGGATGTCGTTCGCGGACGAAACGACAACCCACGGCGTTGGCCAAGTCGGTCGCGAAAATCAGCACGCCGGAACGCGGATACTCTTTGCGTATTAGTAAAAGCCGCTCGAGCACCTTAATGACCACTCAGTGAGTGATTTGGAATTTCAGAATCGTCATTCTTGCGTGTGCGGTTGCATGCATATGGCTAACGGCTATCCAAATCGAACAGTACTTGAGCTTCGACGTGAAGACGACGACTAGCACTCTACGATTGCAGAATCTCACATTTCCGGCGATAACGTTCTGCAATGAGAACATGTATCGAAAGTCGGTGGTCGGCGGAAGTTTGAGTTTTATTGAAGGTAATATTGGTCAGCCGATCGCTTAATCCACCGTTGAATATTACGTAACGGTTTGTTTGAGCAATCCTAATGTTCTACGTGTCCGTGGACAACAGTGGGACCACGTTAAACACAACCAACGCCGTTCCGCCGTACTGCTACGATCCGACCATCAACAACAATCTGACAGTCGAGCTAAATACGGGACTGGAGTTCTTCATGCAAGGCCTTTCCTACGCCATGAGCCAAACGGCGCTCGATTCGTACCAAAGCGTTCTCGAATGCAGCTGGCTGAACACACCGATAAACTGCACCGAGAATGTTTTTCTCAATCACTTCACCGACTACGGCTGGTGTTTCACATTTAACCCAAGCACGAGTGTGATCAACTCTTACTCGCCCACTATGGCGTACGGTATCGCTCCTGGCGTAAATCTGACGCCGTTCTCGATCGAAAACTCGGGTCCGAAGAACGGCTTGCGCTTGATAATGAACGCCAACCTGGATGACTACTGCTTCTCGATGGACAAAGGCGCGGGCTTTCGCGTAGTCATCCACGAGCCCGACGTGCAGCCGCTGTTCAGCTTCGAAAACGCCATTCTCCTCTCGCCCGGCGTCGACGTAAGCGTTGCGATCAGCGTAACGCAAATCACTCGCGAGACCGAATCGCTCGGTCTTTGCAAGTCGTTCGTGCCGCTTGTCTGGTATGCGAACGCAACAGTCTACTTCAAGCAGGCATGCTACATGGACTGTTTGACAACCTTCATTATGGCCGAGTGCAGCTGCTTTCCATCATTTGGCCCACTCGAGAGTGCGTTGAGGATAGTTTTATGACTAGTGGAACTAAATGCATTCTACCGAAACAAAAACCGTTGAGGTGCTTTTATGGCATATTTTTAAAGCACAATATGGTTCCTAAACGGGATAGCTTGCAGCATCTGGAACACCTTGGAACCCAAAGGGACTCCATGACAGCATTTACATGTGAAACAAGTGTGATCGTTTGGGATCGGCTAACTTTTAGAGGTGAAGGCATTTGAAAGAAGCCTGGAACATATGTGGTATAAGGCAAATGGACGGTGCGAAAAACGTACTAATTTATGGTTTCTAAAGACGCAATAAGAGAAAACGTTTCTAAAAAGCAAGAATTAGCAGTACAAGAACTCTGTGAGCTTGTTTACTTCCATGCAATGTCTGCCGTATAGGTTTCGAGCTTTATCGACAGTCACATCCAAGCGTTCCGGTTTGCTTTGGTCCAGCGTTTTCATGCATGAACACTGCACGAGCGGCGTTCATCGGGAACGGATCGTTGATGGCTATGCTTTGCTCGCAATGCGTTGATCCATGCGAAGAACGCAGCTATTCGAACGCGCTTTCGTTCGAATACTTTCCAGGTCTTAAATTTTACGCATAGCCGCTTTTCTGTTTTGCAGATTAGTTTGAATCTGGTATTTCAAAAGAAGCAGAGCTAATAGGAAATTTGTAATTTCTTGAGCGTAATAACCCTAATATTGTTGGTTCTTATGTACTAAACAGCAAGTTCTTAAATCGGTAAATTTTACATTGAAAGCAGCGTCACATTGAGAGATTTAAAGATCGCCCCGTGCGGCGTGTGGTCGCGCTAAAAAGTTTCCTGTGAGCTTTGAAATTCCTCACTATGAGTAGACGTTTCTAGAAAGGAATTTTGACATCAAGATGAACAAAATCTGTCCTCCAATAGCGATATTATTTACAGATTATATCAAAGTTTATAAAACCTCCAAAACCCTCAAAGCATAGATAAATTTTCGGTATATACACCTTTTGAATCAGCTGGTGGCCATTCAAAATTTAATAAAAATATACGGAGTGATAGATTACGAGGGACATATATTTACGGAAAAATGGTATTTTAAGCTTCCCACGAAGTCATTGGATTACGTAGAGGAATTTTGAGATCTAGTTCTAAAGTTGGTCCCAAAGAGCAACACCCTTGTAAATATTCTTTATTTTAGCGCCAACACAAGCTGCAACGCTTCAGCAACAATACGATTTTGCCAACTTGACTGATTTACGCTCTAACATGCTTGGCGTCAACTTCTTCATCGAGAACCTCCAAATCGCGACGATCGACGAATCGCAGGCTATGTCGTTGACCGATCTGATGAGTGCCATCGGCGGTCTCATGGGCTTCTGTCTCGGCATGAGCATCGTGAGTATCATCGAGATACTCCGTCAGCTCGTCGTGTGCACGAAGATAACTGGAGGATGTATTATCGCCAAACAACAGAGAAAGCGACGCTCTGCGCCCAGACGACAGCGCGATTTGTTGAAAATCTAAGACAGTTCTGTTTTCGCTCACTTGAACAGTACGTTTCGGACTGGCTGTCCCGTGTGTGTTGTAGAGGACCGTGAGACGCACAATTTGCGTCGCCCTAATTTTTTTCGATTTTTTCGATACAGAGATATCGTCGATTTCGTCAAAAAGGTGGCAAAATTAAGTGGATTGTCTTATATTTCGCAGCTTAGTAATTCGAAATATTTAATAATTTCACATGTTTCAGAGACAGAATAATGCCAACGGTAATTTCTTGCGTTCATAATTAATCAAATTTTACTGTAGAAAATCTATGTTATACACGAATGTAAAGATTGCAACATTCACACTTTTTGGCGCCGCGATGGAGTCATTCAGAATTCGGTAATTAGCTCAACGTCTTATCTGTTTGCATACTGCACGCTTTCATTATTTATTTTATAATGCTGCCTTTGACTCAGTCCGATTCCGAGCGCTTTGTGACTAGGTTTTGGAACCAGAAAAGAACAAGTAAATTGGCAAAGCCGAAAAGGCATCCTGCCGTTTGACAAAAAAACCAGCACATACGTTTTTAAAGCAAGAGAGAAAAGGAGGCCACGATTTGTCGCCGTACTGCCTTTTTCCTCTTTTGTAAAAAAATTTAAAAAAATTTCCCACCATTCGCAAGTTTGGGGCTACCATAGGCAAGTTGGCGCCAACCACTGGCAAGTTGCTCACAACGTCGGGTAATGTGGCATCCACAGCTTGTTCCCCTTCTCACTGCGTAGTGTAGCTAGGTACATAACCTTTGTTAGCTAGCGCGCGTCGGTCTGTCGGCCGCCGGCTTCGCTCGGTCCATCTGGCATTAGCATATCTGCCAGTGCGTGCACTTGTCAGC
>JAQGBB010002877.1:0-10111 GCA_034691745.1 Prismatolaimus dolichurus | reverse complement strand
AATTTTTGCCATTTTGGACCAAGGTTTTTGCAAAATAATAATCCTCCCAGAGGGAATTATTCCAGAAGTGCCATCCCATGTGCTTTGAAGATGAAATTTGTACAGCGCTAAATTTTGTGCTTGTAATGGAAACTCACCCTCAGACAATGTGCTCTGACCTCTGTTCAGCCCATACTTTTGCTTTCAACCAAGAACTTCATCGCTACTACGTAAAAAACTGTTTGCCGGCTGGAAAAAACCATATGTTATTAACTAATCTTTAAGAAAAAAATTTGACATAATAATTCCCCCTTCCCGAATAATCCCCGGGGGGATTAATCGGGAGGGGGGATTAATCAAGAAAATGCGGTACCGCTCTTCACAGCTTGGATATGGCCGATGCTTCTGACTGCGATGAGCTTTTTCACTGTTGCATCGCAGCGTGCAGCTGAACTCGTCTGTGCTCGCGCTGCCGCGCTTTATGCTTTTTTAAACCTCGAAGCTGTTACTTTGTTTAGCTTCTACGCGAACCACTTGTTGCAGCTACCTGCTCCCTCATGTCTCGCTCTAAAGTTGCTGTTTGCTCAAAGCTCAGCCGAAGCTCAATCTTGATGAACTCGACTTCGCTGCGGCTCAATTTCTCAAGGAACTCCATACATCGATGCTCTTGCCGATCGATCGGGAGCTAAAGAACAGGAGGCGGCATCTTAGGTTGGACTATGTTCTGAGCAGGTTGCTCGCGAAGTCGCAACGAAGAAATCGTCACGAAAAGCGAACCACAACAGGCTGGCTTAACTGCGGTTTCGATTCTTGGCGAATCAGCAAGCTGTTTCCTCTCCGGCAGCAAGCTGAGAAAAGGCATATCGCGACGACAGTATTTTGATAAACGCTCTTTCAAGCGCATAATCGCATTCACAGAACTGACGTCGCCGCCGCCGGGGGTCGGAGTGTAAAGCGTGCAGGACACATTGTGAGCAGGCTGCCCAAAACTACTTTCACTTGTAATCATTTAAAATGGCGTCATTACAACGTAGCAGGTCCGAAACTACCTTAGGGTCATAAACACACTGAAGGTCGTAAAATACGCAGCTCCCCATAAGGCAAGGACCGAAAAATGGCTGACGAAACTCCCGGAGCTGGCAGGACGCCCTGGCCTCCAACCTAAAGTCGTGCTTGTTCTGGGTCAAATTTTCCCTGAGCCGTTACAAATAAAGAACCAATATTTATGGTTCTCAAAAGTTGGAACGAGTTTTGTCGCATTTTTTTACCTATAGCCGCGAGATCAAACTAGTTTTTAGCCATTTTAGACTTAATTTCTCAGCTTTTGCCCGATGACATTAACAGTCTTCAGACCAGAATTTAGGCTGGGAGGCTAAAAGTTGAAAAGTACGTTTTGATTCATTTTAGCGTCGGAGTAAAATTCAAATTTTTTCATCATTTTTTTTTTGTTCAACAGTATTGCCGTTTCACATCAATGTCAATCAGCTTGACACAGGTGATCACTGTAGGCGTATATGACGTTATTTATGAGTGAACACAGACGTGCAACTGCGTCACAACACTTTGATTGCTGGCATAATCGATGCACTACACGTACGTACTTTTCATCGCTAGTTCGCCTCGGCTTCTGGACTTTGAGCTCAACTACGCGCCTCCGCTCAACTGGTCGCTTTCTATTTTCGAATGTATGCCACTTTCTCTTCTGCGACGTCACAGACAGCGATGTGCACGCTACGTCCTGGTGCGTCTTTCAGAGAAATTCCAGAAAAACCCAAATGAGCACACGGTTCGCCCTTGTCTACAGCGGTGCATAATGATCCCGCTCAGAGACTCCGCTGCAAAGCAACTACACACTAATATTTTCGGAAGTATACGTGCTATCCAAACACCTCTCCTGTCCACGTTGTACATTCATTCATCAAGGCTGCCATGCTAGATATTCAGTTATCTACCTAAACCTATCTACCAGAAGTGCACGTGCATCTAGCTGCAACGACAATATCCTGAGCTATGACAGCGCTCGTCGACAATACGACGCACATCTCGACAGCAGCGCCTGGCGCTGCCGCTCGGAAGCAAGAGTCCTTGCCATAAACGTTGTTACTTACAACCGCTTGGACGATCTCAAAGTAACTCTTCGCCTCCAGAAGCCGTACTGATTTCCCGTTATGAGAGGCCAAACCTAACGTCGGCTTATTGCAGCTCGAAACTCCTTTTGATCAGTACAAGTCGGCGACGTTAGCCGGTAACGACGGCAGACTGTCTAGCTCGTCTCTGAACCATTTTACGTCATTGAACAAGCGCCAGTTCACTAGCGCTGCTTTCTCACTGACAGATGCGTTTGCTGCACGCGCCTGCAGTAGCCCCTAGCTTTGAGCTTGCGATAGTACGCATTTGTACCGGTGGAATCGCAGAGCTTCACGTAGAGACACAAGGCAGCAACAAGCCATTGCTTCATCGATTTGCCGTTGAGCACGGCGGCGGTCGCAGACGTTTTCTGATCCCAACATTTCAAATAGAAATGCAGCTGCTCAGCGGTCATCGACGACGCTTTCTCCTCGTCTATCTTAGATTCTGGTATATCATTCTCGATAAGCGTCATGGAGCGCGCCAACTCGTCCACTTGCTTCTCAAATCTGACCTGATTAGCTATCGATATCATAACCTATGCAAATAGCCAGTGCTTTAAATGTAAAACAAAATCATATTTGTCCACACACGTAAACACTAACCTGTAGGTTGAGTTGGTAAATTTATTTCCGGATTACATTTCAGATGCAGCACAACAAACTTAGGCGCGCCCAGACATATTTTCTAAAACGAAAGAACTAATTCAACGGCTGACTAAAGTTTTGCCAATCAGAGTAAACATGGTCTGAGCATTACTTGTACACCTGAATTTTTAATCAACACACAACTGCTGCTTGACGTTGATTTCTCTGTGCTGCAACCTTTCCGTTTGCGCAGAAACTCTGCGCTCTGACAATTTCTGCTTGTCGCTTTTTGACTACAAGCGCGTGCATTGGTGTATTAGCAAGTAAATATGCGGTGAAGAGCGGTTTCAACTTCGTTTGCAATAGATATACACCATGATTAGTGTTCTACTTGTTTTACAATTTTTTCCGTTTATGGTTTGACTGCACATCTGTTTAACACGTAGAAATTTTACTTGCTATCATTGTTTGCTCACTCTCTATAATATTGTCTGAGGCTCTGTGAGCTGCAAAAAATACCGACACCGTCAATGTCCATGGATCATTCGTTCGTGGACAGGATACGCATAAGAAAATTTAGAGCACGCAGTTGTTACGTGTGTTCAGTTTTACCCTTTTCTTGCAACGTTGCTGTCATTACCAGTTTTAGAAGATATCACGTCTGTTGCGTGGGGCCAGAGCACTGTCTTGGACCATCATGTCTTTTACATTCGCTATTTTTTATTTGTGGAGCGAATGTAGAAGACATGAAGGTTCATAAAAGTACTTCATGACTTGGTCACACGTAAACACATCACGTCACTCACTTGTAACTTTATAAAAATCCACCGTAATAACCGTCATTGCTATTATGACTATGGTTGAGTCTGTGCAGTCTGCATCAAAAAATTTAAATGCCGCCTTCAAACCTCGAGAAAACTTTACAAGCTGGTCTTGCCGAACGTTCTCGCCACTTGGCCGTCCTTGTCGGCCGCAGCCAGCTTTCGACGGAACCGCACCGCCACTTTTTTGCGGACCACGAAAATTCTCTTTTGACGGCCCGTCGGTGTTTTTGACGACGTCGTCACAATGGCACGACGGTTATCCACATCGCCGTCGCCGCTGTCATCCAACACTGTCGTCAGCGTTCGTGTCGCCAAAATTTCTTGCCATGTGGCCGCCCAAGTCAACCACGCCGAGCTTTCGACGAGGTCGCGCAGCTACATCTTTGCACGCTTCGAATATGGCCGTTCGTCGACCTGCCGGGCTTTTCATTAACCCCACCGAAGTGACACGACACTTCTCCGTATCGTGGCTGCCCTGTGCACCTAGCAAGGTCGTAGTTCGCAAGTGGAACTCCGTAACGATGAGCTGTTGCTGCGCGTCCGTCATGTGACCAGCCCGCGGCGGCGGGTCGCTGCGAAAAAGCGGTAGTCGCGAGTAGAGGGACACGATGACGAACTGAAACATGTGCAGAACGTAGCTCATGCACAAAATGCAGGGCGCAACTGAGAGGCCCGGGTGTTCGGCGTCGAGTGCGAGCGCCACTCGTTGAACAAACTCCATGAGATTCTTTGGCAGGTTAAGCACCATGACCAAGCTCGTGAGAACGGTCAGCTGGAAAATCGTTTGCCGTCTCGAAGCTGTTGATTTCATGGACGACAAAAGATCGCTGCTGCGTCGAAGCTTAAAGATGAGGCCTGTGTTGCACGCGATCATCGCTGCGCACGGCACAAAGTCGACGAAAAAAATTTTCATCACGGCGACGTCGTTTCCAAGGGTTTCACCACTTGGCAGAATTGTACAGTCGTGGTTGAAGACCTCAGCCTCGAAAATTGCCCACGTGTTTGCAGTAAAAATGAAAACAACGATGAGCGCAACGATACTCAGCTGTCGCCGCTCGTGCTTGCTGCCGCTGATTCGTGCCAGTGGATTGCGCCAAATGGTTAGGCACTGTTCGGCCGAGACGGCGACCATGCAAAGCACGGGCAGGTCGCCGAACACTTCAACGAGATACATATAGACCTATGAAACAAGTCAAAGACACTGATTTTCGAAGTTTTGAACGCGCAAAGAGTTTTTCAAGCTTAGGTTTCCGAGACAAAATACGTGATCTGCGCACAGCAACCACAAAACTTTTCAATACAGCAAATGAATGCAACTGATTGAAATTTTCACACAATCAAATATTTATTTGGTCACAACGTTTAAGTAGCTGGTTCTCATTGGTTGAAATTTGATGTAAGAAATTATGACCTGTTGCTTAAGACTTGCATATTTATACTATAAACTAGTCATATAACTGCGACAGCATTTATAATACTTCCAGACAATATTTTTTAAAGCTAGTTATGAATTTGCGAAAACAACTTTCATTTTTCTGCCAACACTCACTTGACAAACAGCGAAGATGTTGGTGTCCTTCGACAGATAGCCATTTTTGAGAAGAATGCTTTGCGTTGCGAACAAGCACAGGTGAGCCGAATTGCCGACAACGACGCCGAAGAGATTCGGGCGAAAGAGGAGACGACGAGAACGGCAGCAGAGCACGATCAAGCAGTAGAGGTTAACAATAATACCAGCGGTGACGACCGTGATCGTATACCAGCGGAGGGCTGGCTGGAGCGCTGCGAAGATTTGGAGATCACTGTCAATTTCTGTTTCTTCATCGTCGTCGTCGTTGCCTGTCACATTTGCGATGAGAAGAGCGGAGCTGTTGAGGACGGAGAGCATGTTTCGACTTTAATAGCGACGGCGATACGCACAGTGACGTTTATGCTTAATTTGCGAAACTTGATTCAAACAATTCTATTAATAAGTATATGTTCCGAGTTGACGGCGCATGACGTCTTTTGCACACTGAAAACAGAGGAAATATGATAAATAAATTGACCGGGCTATTTTAACTTTGCTGACGTAAGCGACAATGAGCTTGTATTTTGCCGCGAGCGTTGTCGATCGCTGTGTGTCTCCGGCGTGCGAAAACGTTGCCTTGTATTCTACTCTTGTTAAAAATGCGCTTTTTTACTTTTTGTTTTTTTTTTACTCCTTCCCTATCCGCACTTCCCCCGGCCAGAGTCCGCCCATTTATAACTCCGCCTGCTTACCCCCCTTCCCTCTAGCCAGCTTTTACCGTCAACCCGACAGAGCGAGAGAGAAAGATAGACGTCTATACCAGTGTTCTTGTGTTTGTGTGTGTTCGCCACGATGTGTAAATATAACTTTCGTGAGATTAGCTTTTGGAGTAAACGCAGATAAGTTCAAGCCAAGTTTGCGCTTCGCAATGAGTAGAAATTGAAGAAGAAGAAAAATCAGTGAGCAATTTTTCTCTCTAGAATGGCATAAACATCAGAAAGCCTGCGCCAAATTTTCCAAGTCAAAAGGGAACAAGCTCTCGCCTGTTTAGTCAAAGTCGCTGCGATGCTATACAGGCGTAGCGTAATATTATCAGCAGTTTCTGTGACCCAAAAATTAGTCATTAAATTGAGATATTTCAAGTCTGCACCGAAGCAGTGCTCTGCTGACGTGTAGACGTCCATGCTTGGATAATTAATTGCACATTTTGAGAAAGCATTTCTGAGCAGAGCGCAGCAACATGCGTAAATTGATTGAGCTTATTTCGATGATAATTTCGCGTGCCAAAGTCGAAAAGAAGATAACAGAAGTCAGTCAAATATTGGAAATGTGTACATATCCGGGTTGTTCTAGGTTTGTGAGCGTCAAGCGTCGAAAATGAATACGCGATAAAAAATCGTTAATTCATTTTTTCCGCAAAATGTAACTTTTTGTGACAATTGGAATAGCGAGGCAATTTGAGAATATTGTTCCAAACTATGGAACTTCCCAATCGTGATCAAAAATGAGAGCTCAACATATTTCATTTTAGTTTTGCTAAAAACATGAAAACTGTTGGATGTTTTGTGGAAAACATTCCAAAGGCGCTAGTCATCAGTATTAGCAAGAAGCACGTCTGTAGCTGCAATGCTAGCGCGGTTTTTCTTTTAAATATAATTTCCGATGCAACTGTCCGACGAGCAGTCTCGCGCCAACCGTGCGAAAGGTAAGCGAAGTACGCCTTAGTTATTTGTCACTCTCGCGTTTGACTAACAAATGCATCGGCAATGAAGCTTCAAATGTAGGGAATTAGTTTTGCGTCTCTAACGACTTTTTGTTTGGGCTGTATTTTCCATATACTACAAAAATAATGAGAAAAGTTTGCGCGTGAGCTTCATCGAGTCTAAAGGATGCGGAAGTTGAAGATTTTACAGAGTCAATCCGTGTATCCTTCCAATTTCTCATTAGTGCGGCACGGCAGCTCGGAAATGACGTAATGTGACATTCGTCAGACGCCATCTCCCATTAAAGTAAAGGCGTCATTAGTGTATTGTGGGCGACACGCTATGCAGAAAGCGACCTGTTGGAACATAGGTGATTCGGGCAACTTTTTTACTGACATATGTTATGGGACAGAGCGATTCGGACCCACAGGCTAAAAGATAGGGGTATCTTTTAACACATTAGTCCGGTGAGTGAACGTCCCATAAAACTTAAAAAAATACATATAATTGTTTTAATTGAAAAAATATTAAAAGTTCCCAAAACTTTTGAACTGTCGACTGGTGAGTTCGGACATGTAAGCTAGTGTGGACATGCACATATGACGTCACGCCTTTTCCACATAATCCCTTTGCGCATTCGTTCACCTAACTTTAAGTGGGTCGCAGGTCACAAGTCGGCGGCCTACTTTTGTGTGGTAAACAAGTGGGCATTCTTGGTTGAGTGCCAGCTGGTGAATCAGTGCGTGGCACATTCATTCACTCAAGGCAACCAACGCATATATTCACCCGATGTGAATCCTTACGATAGATGCGTTCACCTCAATACGGTAAACGTGCATTCGTTCACCTCAAGGATCGGCCACGGCTCCACAGCCGGTGCGTGATTTGCAAACATTCATTCGACCAAAGCATATTTAGCGTCAGCTTAGCTTAGATTGTATATAGCTGAACGAGAACGAGGAAAAGGTTCGCAAGACAAAAGCGAAGATGCATTTCGGCGACGTTCATGCCCACGATCCAGAGACCCGTCAGACCCAACGTTCCAGTAAAAAAGTATGTGGCAAACAGCAACTTTGACGATCTTGTAAATCGAACTTCGGCTTTCGTCTCGACGATCCGGCCCGTCTCCGATCCGCGTTTCCTCTGATGGCATTTGAGCACCGCGATAGAAACGGCGTGGAGCCCAACGCCGCACACTCCGGCGAGCCACTTTATGACGACCAGCATTCGTCCATTTCGATACCGCGTAAACTCGGCGAGACCACACGCGTACGTCACATGACCTGCACCGACGAATCCGCTCAGCGGAAACAGTATCGAAACGAGAAGAACGGAATATATAAGCGCTCGCTGAAGTTGTTTCTTCGTGCGACGATAGAATATTGGCCACCCAACGACGATCAGACTATCGATCGACATCGAGAGCATGATGCCCGAGTAGGCCACATTCCCGATGAAAAACGGCAGATGAATGAACGAATAGCCTAGCTCAACAGTGAACGACTCGTCGAAAAGACGCTCAGTGAGGGTGAAATCGTGCGTGTAGACTCGAAATGCTTGAGACGATGTATATATATATATTTATTGTTTATATACATATTTATTGTTTATATATATATATTTATTGTTTATATACATATTTATTGTTTATATATATATATTTATTGTTTATATATATATTTATTGTTTATATATATATTTATTATATATATATATATTGTTTATATATATATTTATTATATATATATATATTGTTTATATATATGCATTGTTTATATATATATATATATATATATATTTATTTATTGTTTATATTTATTGTTTTCGTTCAAGCGACGACAGCGGACTCTTTCCAGGTGCTTTTAGCAAATTTTCGTACCGCATTTGCGTAAGGCAACGCAATTAGATGAGTTGCTGTTGGCGGTGATTAACGCAAACTGCAAGTCGAAGGCACAAAATTGCATTGCAAAGTATGAGTGCAAGAAGAGAATTAAGAGATAGACCATGCTGCTGTGCAACGCTGAAAAGGTCGAGGGAAGCCCTCACTCGAAGATCTGTTTTGTCAGTTACACAATGTATATGCATTTTCTGCGAAGCGCTCCGCAGGATATAACGTATTTGTGGACCTTCAGAACGGCATGTCCGTCTTTTTGAAAACTGTCTTGGGACAAAGTTAATGTCAAACTTTACAGAATTGCACACGCATGTTCTTCGGCTATGCGTACACGCGTCATAATAGGCTTCTCAGAACGTGGTGTAATTTTTTCACAACCTTTTAACTTGAAGTTTCCCCAAGTTGTGAATTTTCGCTCAATTTTTCGATTTTCACTCGTTTTCGCTTTTTGAACCAACTGGCGCATATTTTTGGGTACTGCAGTGGAACACAGCCGCACAATGGATACCATAGTGGTTGGATGACAGCTTTCTCCACTATTCCTCGCTCGCCCTCACTCTTCCCGATTTGTCCCCGAGCTCGTCCCTCATTCCTCATCCAAATTAAATAGAAGACACGCTGTGATGTACTGTAATAGCGCATGTAGATACGAGTATGAGACACTATGAAAGCACGGCATAATGCAAAGCACGGCTTGCTGTGCTCGCGAATCGGCGACGGTCTTCGTTCGCTCAAATTCAACGCCAGTCGATTGGATCTCGCATGTTGGTCGTGGATCTTTTGACAACTCGGCAGATATTCTTTTGTGTCAGAGATACCGCTCATCGGTATGCCGGCTTTTGAGCACTGGTATTTGAGCACCGCCACTTCAGCACCGGCATTTCAGCACCATTCAGGCCGGCATTTTAGCACTACACCAGAAATTTCCAGATTTTTCTCCAGAAATTTTTTCGATTCACCTTCTCAGGTAAAGCCCTCTTTTATTGATTTTACACCTCTTGCACACAGTTGCCGACAGTACACGTAGTCAAATTTTTTGAAATTTTTTCTATTTTTATCGAACGCTGTTGTGTTGACTACTGCAAATATGAAATAAAAAGCACAAAAGAAGCTGAATTCGCATTTCTTTGACAAAAATGCAGTTTCCTGCGCAGTTCAAATCAGTGAACATTCACTGCCAGTTACGGACATCACACAATGTCACGTTTGTGCATAATTTGTGCACAAGTAAATCGGCAAAGCCGAAAAAAGCATCCTGCCGTTTGACAAAAAAAACACCAGAACATACGTTTTTGAAGCAAGAGAGAAATGGAGGCCACGATTTGTCGCCGTACTGCCTTTTTTCCTCTCTCTCTCTAAAAAATTTATTTTTTATTTTTTTGGGGGACTTCGCTTTCCCCCCCCCCCCCCCGAACCCCCACCATTCGCAAGTTGGTGCATACCATTGGCAAGTTGGTGCCCATCACTGCCAAGTTGCTCACAACGTC
>JAQGBB010002876.1:0-10112 GCA_034691745.1 Prismatolaimus dolichurus | reverse complement strand
GTCACAAACTTAACATTTTTCATTTTTTTCAACCGGTTGGGGGGGGGGGGCCGGGCCCCCCCGGCCCCCCGTATGGGCGCCCCTGATTATAGCTAGCGAAGCGAGCGAGATTTAAAATTTTATCCCAAAAAATAAAGTAAAATGCAATTTTCACCTGATGGGCGCCCTTCACCCAGCGCCGAAAAATTTTCACATTCTTCAAAAAACATTGCAATATTGGTGTTTTTTAGTTAAAAGTTGCCCTGAGAATCTGGTCTAACCCAAATTTTGAAGGGCTTTTCGGGGCCAAATTTGGCCGCGGGGACCAAGGCTGAAGAGGTCCAATATAGATATCCTCTTACCGCGCTGCGCACTCAAGCAGGATGCAATAAGCAAAATCTAGTTTTCGAACTTTTTGTGTCCCACACTTTTGAGAGCAGTTCTGGGACGTTCTCTGTCTAGGATAGCTAAATTTAACCTATTTGCAACTGAAGTCAAATAAAATTTAAAAAAAAAATCGAAAAAGTGCAATATTCTATGCAATTTTTTTAACTTTGAAAATGATTTTCGCTTGACGTAATTAAATTTTTGCTAATTGAAAACGTAGTTTTTGCTTTCTATGCCATTATATTTGCTTTTCTTTTGTGATTTTGTCGATGTCTTGGTCGACTTTGAGAGGTTTTCCAGTCGGGAAACAGTGGGTTTTCCTTTACGGGGCGCCGGAATTTTGACATTTTCGCCATCGCCGTAGGGGCTGTCACTGCCTTTCACTGGAGTGCATATGTTGTGCCGTGGTGTGTGATTCATCGCAGTCACTGACTGCGACGTCGCAGTGCGTGATTGAAAAATTAAAAAACTCAACTTACTCATGAAAATTGAAATTTTTCAAACTTGCTCACTGCATATCGCCTATAGTAACTCATATGTGAGGAATCTAAATATCATTTTAAGTTTTTACTTTGATGACAATCACGGGCTTTTGCCTCAATGAAATATTACAAAATTTCTGTTCGATCGTCAGATTAAAGACATAATCGCTAGTGAAACGAAAATTTAAAATGATATTTAAGTTCCTCACATATGAGTTACTATAGGCGATATGCAGTGAGCAAGCTTGAAAAATGTCAATTTTCATGAGTAAATTGAGTTTTTTAATTTCTCAATCACGCACTGCGACGGATCACACACCACGACACATATACGCCTCGTTTTTGGACGGATCTAGCTAAAACTCGCGGTGGGAGATCTTACTGAATGTAGTTTGCAATGTGCCTTTTTCTGCATGCAATTTTGTTTTAGATGTGGTATCTAGTTTAGTGGAACAATAAGCTGTAGTGGTATAATGAGCGCCCCGTCGGTGGGCCTCGAGGATCGATGCATCAAAGTTGTTCAGTGTACTTATAACAATGCATCAACTCTGTAGTTTAGCGTTGAATATAAAATGACGGTGTTGCTGTGGTATTTTTCCAGAAGTAAGAAGTCTATTGTAAAAGTATGTCTTGTCCCAGTGCTCTGTATCCCATTGTCAAGTTGTCTAAACGAATCGTGAGCGAAGTCTTGGAAAAAATCCATGTCTGGGACCGATAGCAACTTATAAACAACGAGTAACTGCGGACTGGGAACGGAATCTTGTCAGCTATGGCAGAAGTGGACGCCCTCGCCGAGTGCTTTGAAAATTTTGGTGGACAGTCGCTGGATTCTTCGACTGTTAGTCAATCTCGTCTTGCACAGTTCAAATGCCGCGGAAACGTTCAAACGCAGGAAAAGCGCCGTCAAACTCTGCTGGACAATCAGAAACAGTAAGTAAATTTGGTACGTAATGCACAGCCAAGCAATAAACTTATATTTTAATTAAAGGAAGCGCAGTGTGTTTTTGATGAGTTTCTCATCACGAACGTTTTAGGAGGCGTTTTGATGCTCTAAAGCACGTCCGAGGCTTAGCATTTGATGGCGAGGCTGTCGATGATGATGTTGACGAGTCATCTCAGTCACCAGTTTACTCTTCTCGTTCCGTGCGCCACCAACGGCACAAGAACAAATTGATGCTCAGCGAATGGATGATCGACGTTCCGTTCGATCTCGCTGAAAATTGGCAAGCTGTTTTGTGTCCGTCTGGTCGACGTTGCCTTGTCATCGCATCGCAGGTTGGTTGTTCTGCGAATATCGCGAACAATTCCGTCACTTTTTTCAAAGCTCACTGCTTTATAGGGATGGACAAAAGTGTACGGAAAGAATGGCCACTGTTTTGGCACCTTTCGTTCGGACCTTCCTGGCGGAAACACGTCTGATCCAAAAAGAAGTAAGCTCATGTCAAAAAGCGCAGCATTTTGCTTTTCTGCTTCTATTCACAAATGTTTCAGATGTTTTCACCGTTCTCGATTGCTTCTACAGTCAGCTCGACTTTGCGTACTTTGTTCTTGACCTCAAATGTTGGGGCGGGCAAGAGTACTGCAGCTGTGAGGTATTTTGTATGCATCTGTTGTATGACGCCAGCGGCGACCACGGCGCGTTTTATAGGCGTCATTCAGATCGTTTTGGCTCAAGTCGAAAATGGATGAATTACCGTCTCTCGCCGTAAAGTCAGCCACCAACGAAGTAAGCTTATACCAACATGTTCAATATGTTGGATTATATGCTCTACGTGTGCACACATAATTCTATGCAGTGTGGATGTCCATCTGCTTCGTTTTTAGTACCCGTTTCTCATGTTGCCCGTAATCACCGGCTTACCAGGAGCTCTTCAAAAAGCGGTTAACGAAGAGCTCCCTTTCAAAGCAGAAGTGAGCATGCACCTCCTCGCATTTTCTGCCAAACATTTATTCCTATTCACAGTTCGACGGCATCCTCTTCTACCACCAACAAGCGCACTACCATTTCGGCACAACCCCTCTCGTTCTCTGGCTCAAACCTTTCATGTTACGCGAGAAATTCAACATCATCGTTCCCGACAAGTACTGTCTTGGTGTCGCACCTGAACTCTCTGCTGCCGCGTTCATCAACGACTTCGAAGCGAAGCAGAACGAGAGAAAACACCGCGAAGGTGGTGTTGTCTCTATGGAGACAGATGCTGCGAACAGTGTCGCGGGAGTTGCCTTTGGGGGTGATCTCCAGACATCGTGATGACTGCATAATGACAAGTCAGATTAGTGTATATGTGTAAAGTTGTTGTTCGTTCTCGATCTTGTTTCGTTTGGGTTTGCATTTCGACGAGCACGATTGCTCATCACTTATGCAGTGAAAATAGTGCAGTATTTCTTTGAAGAGTGTTTGGATGAAATCACTGCAGGTTATTTCCACAATATTTTTGGATGAGGTTCTTTGACGCCTTCACTATGATGTCTGATGGACTTGTACAAGGTGTTGGTCTTGTAGAATGTTTGCACCTGATTTGGACTTCTGTGCGGACTGTGGAGCGGTCTTACCACTGGCGGGACATGGCAGCGATGATATAGAGTGTCGGGTTTGCAAACGGGTTTGGAAGTGTCCGAGTAAGTCATGCAGGTGTTGCAAACTTTTTTGAATGGGCGCAAGCACTGGTTGTTAGTCAAGCTTCAATTTTTCGTATGGGAAGTCAGAACAAATGGGGCGCATAACCCCATGCGCTCTGGAGCAGCTACGCCTCTGTAATTTATAAACGGAATTGCAAAAAGTAGTAGTATCACGTGTTCCAAAAGCCCCTTACGTTGGCCGGTTTTGTCCAGACTGGCTGAAAATGCACTGGGCTCCAATGTGTCAAAATAATTGCCACAGTTTGGCCGTTATTTTATCTATTGGAGCACGCTGCATGTTCAGTCAGTCTGGAGAAAACCGGCTCTGAAATTTTGACAAAACCGGTTAACGTACAGGGACTTTTGGGACACGTGATAGTATAGTTCATATGTATGATACACATGGTACATATATGTACTGTACGTACTATTACTCGTTATATATAGTGCGTAAATTGCGAAAATATAATACCGTACCACCATCGCGTGCTGTATTGTACTGCCGTTTAGAGTTCGACAACAAAATCGTCTGGTCACAAACGATCAAGTATAACGAGAAAGATGAACGAACTTCTGCGCATACAACGCAGTTCACTTCATCCGGTGTAGAGGGACCGCATGTATGTGTTTGTATCTGCTCGTTTACTCTACGAATGTACTAAAAATACTAGTCTTTTATTCATGTACGTTAACTGACATTCTGTCACAGGTCGACCGTATCTGTTCCAAGTGCGGGAACGGAAAGATGGCTTACACGACGTTGCAGACACGAAGTGCTGACGAAGGCATGACTGTTTTCTATACGTGTGTTCAGTGCGGGTAAGCGAACGATCATTGTAAAAATTAGGTTTCTTAGAAATCTGCGATTCTGTCAGCGCAGAATTTGACAAATTTCCGCAGAATTACGTGTTAAATTTCCATTTTCACAAGCACGATATCTTGGTGCGACCAGGAAAAATCGGGCGGTATAGAGCGCTTGTAGATCATGTAGCCTGCTCGTTTGGAAGGCTGGAAGCAAGGACGAAAAAATGAAATTTTTTGATAAATTTGCATGCCGAAGTTTCACAAAACTGCATATTTTCAGTGCTCCGCGGACTTCTGGGGAGCCTAGTAGCAATGTTATCTGTTGACCTACTGTATATCTCCGATTCTTTAGACACAAAGATATAGAGTATACATAGTGTCGAACCAGCGAAAGCAAGCGCCGCGCTCGATAACGTTGAGCAAACGAGCAACTTTCGACCCTGTTTTACTGTCGCTAACTGTAAGCGAGATTTCCGGTTGCCGCTGATATTTGTGGTCTGACCCCTTGCGAACTATGCTCATACGTGTCTATGTACAATACGTGTGTACAGTACATATAAGCTTTTCTGCTGGCCGCTTATCGTGCCCGATGCTCAGTTATGCACGCGTGTAAAAAGGTAAATTCTATTTATGTAAGAGATAAAGCTTGTTGTTTGCCCTCGTCAAGTCGTCTCACGTCCAACGTATAGTACTGTACGTTCGACAAAATGTGTGCAAAATGTAAACAACGAATACGTTCGTTTAATTTGTTTCTGTCTATGAAAAAGCAATTGTAGAAAAAAACGTAAGATACTAACAACGGGCATACACTCCGATGTACACAGCCCCTTGAAGATGAGAAACAGCTGAAGCGGAACTACGTTGTATAAATATTACAATTGCCGCACCGACAATAGCAACATAAAAACGATGAAAAGGCATAAACGTCAACGAACGTGGGCGTTCCAGAGTGACGCTCGCTAGATCAAACATGAAACGCGCGTAGACGCCGAAGAGGCATGTCTTGCGTATCCACGTTCAAATACCGCCACACCTCCCTCCGAGTGAGACATAGGCCGGTCGCTCAAACAGCTTAATGTGCATCGATAAACATTGAAAAGCTCTCCAACCAACATTCATGATCGTACTATTTGTGAAACGTTTCGGACCGAACGCACATAGAGCACGTACTAAAATGGTAGTGATTTCACTTTCACCCGAAGTTTTCACTTTTGACCGCGGAAATCGTCGTTCATAAACAGTGATTCCGCAGTGAAAAGTGAAATCACTAACACTGTAATACGTGCTCATGACAATGAAATTGACAAAAAGCAGATGATATTCTAGTCAAGTAAGCGCAAAAAGACCGCATGACTTCATTGCTCAAGAGCTCACTGACAACGAAGAAAGACGCAAGATAACGCCTGCGGGAAACTCGCATTTCAGCTTTTACATTAGGCAGAGAGCGTAAAGAACACAAAAGAAGACACTGAAAAGCAAGGATGGAGCCGCTGTTGATAGCAATCAATGCACAAACATCGTGTTCATCGCCAACACGTTTGAGCTGCACATGATGATGGCCCTCACTGCACATGGGTAAACAAGTATACAGTGCAACAGTGCACTCGGGACGCAGCATAATATGAACATCCAACTGTGCAATGCATCCATCACGTCCATTGGCCAATTGTTTAGAGATAATTCACCAAAGTTACCAGGCTTTTCCGTTCGCTTGTTTGCAAACACACGCAACTGGCCAAAGGACACCGATTTCCGCGCTAGCAACATGAATCGAACGCATAAAACATAAAAATTACTGTAGAACGACTGAACAAAATCGATAAGTACTACACTGCGTAAAGCACTCGCAACCGCTACTTCCATCTAAAACCTCGATCTGTTGGTCTACACTGTCATCAAAAACTAAACAAAACTGATAAATTGCCGAAACAAACAACAAGGAAAAAGGGAAAGCTCGAATCCATCCTGTCTAATCTTTCCTCCTCCGCAGCAAAACAGGTGCTTTTTTAGTAAAATGGCATCCAGAAGTGAAGCAAAACGGACGCACCGGTCGCCTTGCACAAAAGAAAGACCGATGACGAATAAATAGCAGGCAAGCACGCGTACCACACTGCGGGATCGAATACGTTCATCATATTTGGAAAGCCAATCGAAATGACCCGAAGCCGAAGCAGCGCCACGCGTAACACCTCGAACTGAGAGAATGCACGGTACAATGAGAATAATAGCCGCCGCGTTCAGCTCTTCACAGCGCCACTCACTCCATCAAGCGTGAGTAAATCAGGAGCAGATGCAGGCACTGAACCTGCACCCCCGAGTGGCTTTTTGTTCGGCGGCGTGGTGCCACCGTTCTGCTTCTTACTGCTCGGGGTCGTCCGCTTTGCCCCACTCGCAGCGTCCGCCGGCGGACAACACGTGTCGACGCGACACTCCTTCTTCGACTTAGGCGGACACTCATAAAGACACTTAGAGCCGACCTTCGCCGAAGTAACGGACGCCGCCCGCAGCGCCGCTGCATCCTCTTCGGCTTGGACACGGCGTTCTTCATCAGCCGCGTCGGCATCGTGTTCGACGAACTCGGGTTGAATCGTGGTCGAGTGGATGCCTTCGTCGTGGAAGAGTTGTTTCACTTCCTCGGCGATGCGGACGTAGTCGTCGAGGTTGCGCACGCGGAGATGGCACGATGCGATGATCTTATTGCCTGCGAGACGCCATACGTGGAATTCGTGCAAAGCGAGAATGCCATCAACTGCGTGTAACTTTCGTTTTATTTCAGCGATGTTCACGTGCTTCGGCACTGTCTGGAGAAGAATGAGAGCCGACTCCTTCAGGAGCGGAATCGTCGTTGATACTATGATGAGGACCATCACGATTGAGAGCGATGGGTCGAGGTAGCGCCCGATCGTTGGGCCGTTTGGAACTAGCCAGACAATGAGCGCGTTCAGGAGGACGATCACTGAACCGAATGCGTCGCCGAGGATGTGCAAGAACACGCCGTGCATGTTCAACTGTGCAGCGGTTGGACGCGCTTTTGCCGGAGAGGCACCAGTGGCCGACTTTACGGGTGTTGACGAGTGCGCAAGGTGGCCGTTCTTGGTTGTCACCACCGGCACCGCTGCGTCACCATCGCCGGGAGAAGCTATAGTCGGCGGGGTACCGTCGTCGTCTTGATTCAGACGGGCGCGCTCATCGCCAACGTCATCGTCGCCGGCGATAACGGAAATGCTGTGTGCAGTGGTACGAATTGTGCGAATGTTCTTGTCCTCCTCGGCATCGGCTGCTTCCTCGTCGAGGTTGAGTGGAACGGGTCGAGCGTGAGAATGTCCGTGAACTGAGGCGCTACCGTGAAACATGAGAATGCCGATGATGTTGACGACGAGACCGATTGCGCCGACTATGAAAATGTTCTGTGGTTTCACGATCTCTTCGGTTTCTGAAAGCCGCTTCAGCGCTTCGATGAAGATAGAGAAGCAGAGAGCGAGTAAGAAGACGGCGTTGATGAGTGCGCCGAGAACTTCGGCGCGAACCCAGCCGAATGTGTTCTTTGCTGACTTGCGGCGCGACATTTTCATGCAGATGAATGCTATTATTAGCGCCAGAACATCGGATAGCATGTGAAATGAGTCGGCGACGAGAGACATCGAGTTCGTGATGTAGCCGAAGATAATTTCGACGAAGAAATACATCGCCGTCAGTGAAAGCATTACAGAGAGGCGACATGATTTTCCGTTGTAGCGCCCCATCGCAAAAGAGCAAATGTAGCAAATCCTACACTAAGTTAATGAGTCGTTCGTTAGAAACAGTTCAACAACAAACAGCCGAACACAGCGGAACGAGTACTAAAGTAGCCAAAATGAAACGTGCGCTTTGTGACAAGGGATACGATACTTCACAACCCATCACAAATGAACACGAAAACCGTATCATGATGACCTCCACGGCCCGCGAAAAAAACCATCGAAAAAACGACGTGCGTATACGTCAGCTATTGTGCCATTGTGCCATATAGCTCGTGTCAGCCATTCTACACAGATCGTACGACTCTCAGCCAAAAGTGAGGGTATACATCGAACTTTGCTTACCTTCGCTCTCGAGTCTCCACAATACCAACGTTCAAAACCCAAGTTACACTGCAAGGTTCTGCTCTAGATATGCACCTACTTATTTATCCTGTTTGTTGGACCCTAGTGTTGGACAGAGATAAGATTGGCGTTAGGATGGGGGCAAAAATTTTGCCCCCCATCCCCATGTGGCCCCCATTTTGAGACAAAAAGTTTTTCAGGCCGAAACCAAGCTAATATTCGCTTGTGTAGAGTCTAATTGTTCCAAGTGACGCGTCCATCTTCTCGAGAAAAGCACAAAAAGCTATCTCAAATGCACAATTTTCAACCGAATTTAAAACGCGAATAAACGTTTTCTTCGCGCTAACGAGGCGCGCATTTTGATAGAAAATCAATTAAATCTCAACAGGCTGGCTCGAACAGCCAGCAATAATGTGGCGAAAAGTAGCTGTAAAGGCAAATTGTTTCAAGTGATATGACGTGCAAAAAATAGGAAACGTGCGACTTGGAACAATTCGCCTCTACTCGTAAAGTGTGCTGTAGTGGCAAATTTTTCTAACTGATTTCGATTCGTAGCGCATGCTAAAGTGTACGTCACGTGACAAGGAAAAAACCACAATACGTAGAATCGATCGGGGAACAATCTTGCATCGAAAAGTCATTTTCGAAAAAATGTGTTACTTGTAACAATTAGCCTCTACACGAGCGATATGCATTACTAACAGTGCTAAATTGTACGCCGTGGCGAACAGAACGATTCGGTCACGCTATTTGCTCAAAAATAATGGAATCTTGAGAAAAACTTAAAAAAAATTGTCGAAAAAATGACAAAATTTTTCTGGAAAAAAATGTCGGCGTTTGGGGGGTGCGAAAAAATTTGTCCCATTGGGGGATGGAGCGAGGTGCCCCATTTTGCAACCCTAACAGAGAACTGCAAATTGCGATCCACTTAAAATTTCGAAGTCGCTTTTTTCAAGAACGGCTAGATGGCTGCTATGTGCAGTCTGTGGTGTGCAGCAGGCAAACCATTTGTGACCTTGTCTTTCAGTCTCGCTTAGATGCGTTGCCTAACTACAAATTTTAGCTTCGTCGCTTCATGCAGTATGGTCACGATTCATATGCTGCTCAGATTTAAAAAAGTTTGCTACAGGGGCTCGCAATGTTGTTTGGCGCCATCTTACACTTACTGGTACTTCCAAGTCCACGTGTGTCATTCCTGAAAAAGTAAGGTAGAATGTGACGTCATTCATGACCGCTGCTCAGGTACGTGCATTTTAGTAGCGTCCATAAATGGTGTTAGACAAAATATTTCATTTGACTAACTCTTCTTCTGCGCGTACGCTTGAATGAAAAGTGCATTGTACGTTCTTCTTACTTTCTGACATTACGTCATTTCTAAACTGCCTGCGAGGGCTCTTTACCTAGACATTTTTACTATTTATAGTAGACGTGCTTATGCACGACATCTGCCTGGTCTCTTTTTCAAGCACACGAGTATACAAAGCTGGTCATTTTCCTATATATATCCCTGATTCTGAGCTTCTAACTTCCACTCCGGACACTCCGGTGTCAGTCGCTATTAGCGAGGTTCAGAATGTTTGTCCAGATCCAAGGCGTATCGACGGCCTCTGTGCTGCTGTCTTTAAACATTCGCCTGCCGTTCTGTGTTCTCATATTCCGTTACTGTTCCAAACGATGCTTAATTTTTGCATCGTTCGTAGCAGTTTTAACTGCATGCACTTACTATAACAATGCTGGGGAAGGAATGTGAAATTTTGTA
>JAQGBB010002875.1:0-10113 GCA_034691745.1 Prismatolaimus dolichurus | reverse complement strand
GAGGATTGGGACCGAGTCTCTCTACAGGCGATTCCGCCGTCGGAGCAAGCGATGACGGCACCGAATCGACCTCCGCTTTTGCAGCAAGTGGCGAGCCCAGCACCGATACGTCCTGTCCAGCGGGTCATTCCGTGGTTCGCGGCGGCGTCTAGCCCGCATTCGGGCTTCGGAACGAAGAACTCGTCTGGCACCATCTGCGCACCCGGTTAGGAAGCTCTGAAGCCCCTTGCACTGTGCTTAATTGTTCTTTCTGTTCTAGATGGCATTCTTCTTCAAGTCCGCAATGCTCATCGCGTTCCCAGCGATGAGCTTCTGCGCTACTTCTCGAACTTGCGCGAGTCTGGCGGTGGTCGAATCCTCGAATCAGAGACACTATTAGACGGACGGCTCATCCTGAAGTACGAAGACATTTCGGGTACGTGCTTCCACTTTATAGTTGACAGTAATCGGAAAAGTACGCTTGACGTTCTTTCAGTTTTAGGGGTAGGACTAATCGGCAAAGTACACTTCTTTCTTTCAGTTATCGAACGCGTTCTTCACCGAAGACACACAATCAACACTGTAGAGCTCTTCGTCTCTCGTCTTCCACCGATCGACCACTACACCATCATCATCGAAGGTCTGCCCTACCCATTCCCGAGCATCGACGCCTTCAAGGACTTCTTCTACGACGAGTGCATCCGCGGCCTCGTGAAGTTCTTCTTCAAAGACGCCCGCACAAACGGAAATCGCGCTGTCGTTCGATGCGTGAACAAGCTCGACGTTCCTCACTTGCGAAGCATCCTTCCGCAAGGAATCACCGTGAACGAGGCGCGCTTCAGCGACGCGATCATACTTCCCGCATCGATCGATGTCGCTGAGGTTTTCCCTGCGGTGCAGCTGCAGGCGCCGAGGACGCTTTTTGAGAGCAGATCGCGATTGACGGATCAGAAGCTGGTCGTTCTCGCGGACTATCGAGGTATTGATTGATTCGAAGCATCGATCGATGTGAGACGGAAGTTCTCCGTTGCAGCGGTCGAGAAGCTGATGGACGTGTTTCGAGAACGTAAGGCGTTCGCGGCGAAGTTCGGGTGTGAGAAGTTCATCGACGAGATCGACTCGTTTAACTACGTCTGAGCTGACGGTGTGGGATTGGCTTTCGAGTCGAAGATTTGCGTGACACACGGACGGACAGCATTTTATGCATGTGTGCCTGTGGTGTTTGCTTTCATGGATTTGCTATTTCTTCCTGTCTTTTCTAAATCTTCGCAAAGCTGCATCGTACCGACGTTTTTATAGCAGCTTTTTTGCTCGTATTCGTGATTGCTTGCTCAAAGCTAGAATTAACTTGGCGTCTTCGCTGTTGGAAGCTGGGCCTATTTGGCTTGTTGGAGAGTTTGCTGTAAGTAGCCGCCGCTTCGTCGTATTGTGCGTTAGCTGTTTTGCACACGAGCTCGTAATTAACGTTAGCCTTCAGTACGTGTAATGCTAATGCAATTCCTTGGCTACAGGACAGACCGTAAGTGTGCACTATTGTATCTAGGTATGAGGCCGCCGTGGTAATTTTTCAGTTCTTTGTTTTTCGAGCAATAGTGCGTATTATTGTAATGAATTCAGCTCCCTTTTTTTCGTTGATAAAGTTGGACCTGCAAAGAAGCATGGTTTCGTCCTTGGTGTAGCACTGACAACGAATAATCAAGTGCAGTCTCAAGAGAGCGCGAGCAATCAAGCCGAACTTCCGAAGGCGAGCAAGCAAGCTGCAAAGGCGAACCGAAAGAAGACAAATTTTTTTAAAGAAAAAAGCAGACCCCACTAGCTTTTCTAAGATCCTCTGCGCAGAAGGCGCTGCCTGCCGCAGTAAAACGAAATCGCCGAGAGCTTCTAGTGCGTGTTAGCGTTCTGATGACGCTCATCCATTGGCTTCTTTGTGACCTCTATGACAGCGTGCAAATACGCCTCCAGGTCGTCGGAGCTGCTGCTTTTGAGGACAGCATTGGAAATGGACGTAAGCCCTTTGGTGCCGTCAGCATTGTCGTTGCCTGATCTTTCGTCCAACACAAATGCCGAGTCGCTACGCTTCGCTTCTTGAGTGACAACTGATGCAACGTTAGGCTTTGCACTTGGAGTGCTGCTATCTGCAGTTTCTTCGCTTTCATTCATCGGCAGCGACTGCGAATTATGACGCTCGCTCTTACTCGCACATTGGCCGGTTGGCAGCGACGGGGCAATACATACTGCTTCGCTTTGAGTAGTCGACACTTGCTCCGCAATGGAATATGCAAGATGCAATGTAGATCGCTTTGTAAGAATCCGCTTCGAGAAGCACACTTTATGCTGAAGATATTTGATGGCGGCGACAAAAGCGTAAAACGTAGCAAAGAGGCTGCCGCCAAGCCACCAGCCTAGAAACCAAAGTTCGCTTTATCAACCAAGTGCACTCCACTCTAGCTCACTTGTACGCGCACCTAGAGCACCACCAACAGCGGCGAGAACGCTCTCCACGTCCGGATAGAGCAGCGATTCGCTCGTCATCCGCATCGCCTTGCTTGTCGCATCAAACTGGTTAAGGGCAAAACCATAGGATGTAGCAGATCGGTTGTTGGGCGTGTGTTTCCAGAATGTGGCCAAGAAATGTGATTTTACGCACCGACGTGAGTCTTCGCATTTGGCCGCACAACGCGACGTTTCGTTTCGTCCCTGAAGCGCACGAAGGCAACTCACAACACCATCACCGAAACCCGACGCCATTGTCGTTGTGCTGCGAGAGGCGCCGAACGATATTGAAGAATGATTGCAGCGTTCGCGAAGAAAGTCGTCGAGACATTTTCGCACGCATTTTCCAAACGTGCCAGCTCCTTCGCTGGAACACGGACGGCGTCGAAGATCAAGCGAATTATAGCTTTCTGTTGTCGTAATTCGGTACGTTGACGTGTATCCCTTTTTGAGCTTCATCGCCAACGCTGAACCGGACCGGCCGTGCGGATAGAGAAAGTACGACTCGAATCCATTGTTCGACAAGTACACGTTGAACGGCGACCTCGAGGCGTCCAATTCGGTGCCTAGGCCAAGCGCTTGTCGAGCGCTGCGGACGAACTCAAGTCGCCACTGGTGTGTTCCAGCTGCCAGCATTGGAAAACAAAGGCTATTCGCACGCAGAGGGGCGTAAGGTCCAAGCCACAGCGTGTTGTTTTCGCTGGCTGCGCAAATATCGCTCGCCGTCACTTGCACGCTTTTATAGCGCGTGGGTGACGAGCCCTCCACTACAGCGTCATACATTAAACGTGGTTGCATGGCTTTGCACGTTTCTGACGCCAGCGTAGCGAGCAGATCTTTAGTGGGATTCAGCCCTGTTAGGGAAGATCGTTGGGGGACGGCAAAAATTGTGCCTCATTGCCCAATTTGCCCCCATGGGGCCCCCATTTTTGGTATTGCTCCAGTACCCCAAACTTGCCCAAAGTGTGCCTAAATCTGCCCCTATTGGTACAAGCGTGCCCTCATCTGGTACACTTTACTCCGGTTTGCCATAAATCACCCTAAATTTACTAAAATTGGCCAAATTTGTCCCATTTTCAAAAGACTTTTCCTAGTTTTTCCTTTTTTCCATTTTTGTCCCATTTTTTTTCCAAAATTCCCCCTTGTTCTTCACCCGAAAAAGTCTCTATGATCATTGAGGCAGGGGGCAAACTTTTTGCCCCCCCCCATATTCTCCATCTTCCGATGGGGCAGCCCCCAACGATCATCCTGAGCCCCGTTCAACTTGAGCAATTCAAGAGAAGGCGTTTGCAAACGGAGATGGCTTGGTTGTCGATCGCATCGATTGATCTGAAAAAGACGGCCTGTTCCAGCCGCATAATCGAAGTGAGGCAAACGTAGTAAGCGTTCAGTGTCACTGCGATTGTTAAATCGCAGGATTCGTATGTTTCGACAGAGGTTTGGGGACCGATGTCAAAGCAAAGCGCTGGGTGAGACAAATTTAGTATCCTGGTTTCGAAGCCTGTAGAAACGGTAGTAGTTTGCTCCAGATAACATCCGATAATATCCGCAGTATCGCAAAACTGCTTCAGAACGCATAGCGTCAAGATCGCCAGCGAAGCAAACTTCGTTATCTCTTTAGCGTTCAAGATCTCGTGAACAAAATGAAAGTAGAGGATTTGATTCGAACCATCTTCGACAACTGCCAGCTCTTCGGGTTCTAGCACTTCGACATTGTCGGCTTTATGTCGACGCGTGTAGGCCACATGAACAGCAACTGCTGTTAGTAGCCCTACGACTACAAAGAGGTGTAATGGGTAGTGTTTGAAAAGAAATCGTTCAACCATTTCATTGCCTTTTCTTTCTGCCCTTCCGTCCACTTTTCCGCCCTCGTCGCCAATTTGCTTTTCCTTCCGCCCTCGGTGATTATTTTTACCTATTTTTTAAGGCCGCATCAGCCGCTTTATTGCGATCGTCCCGTCCTCCCTCCATTGGTCTGGTCGATAGCACGATAGCGACAGTAAGAAAGAAGCTAGAGCCAGAGATGGTCGCGGGCCGGCATTTTCGGAGCCCCACCAAAACATGTTTTTGCCAGCCTTCGGCCGAGATTATTTTGCTGAGGTTCGGTCCGGCCCGCGACCATCTCTGACTAGAGCCTCCAAATTTAGAAGTTCTGTGCCCTACGGCATTGGCACGAACTGGTCACATTTTGGCCAGCCTGTCTTGAATACTGCGCGGACAGGTCATACCCACCTAAAGATAAACTGTGTCACCTATAACTTTCGCATTTCGGAATGGATTTGGCCATATTTAGTTTGAACCATCTGCGCGTGACGCAGTACAAACTTCGATGCACTAAGCGCTCAATTTTGTCATAAGTGGTTTCAGGTCCCACTGGCCTACTGGGATGTATAAATAGCCCAGGTGGTCTAGTGGTTGGTGTGTCGGCCCAGCAAACAAAAGGTTATTTTCCGACCACGTCGATCTGGAACTATTTTCTGCATTTGGTTCGATATTTTTATTGAATGGATATAGACAGCAAAAGTCGCCGTTCCACGCAGGAATTCGCCATTCCCGCATGGGACGGCGAATTTTGCAGTTTTTATCCATTCAACAAGAATTTTGGGCGCAAAAGTTTCACGTCATTTCTTGATATTTCTGGATTTGATTATAACGAATCCGAATTAAAAAACCGGTTTTGATTTTTTTAAGGCTTTGGTGAATAGGAATTCGTCTTCATCCTATGAAAATTGTCCTATGGCATTCTATGCCATAGGATCCGATGGCCCGTGTGTTTTGCACATTGGATGGCTGTTTAGGACCGACTGCCTTCTTTTTTCATTGGTTGTTGACTTGTGCACGTGACTTGTAGTGAAGGTTCTAGTATCAAAATTATGCGACGTGGACTTTTGCACAAGCCTACTAAAGTGCGTCTGTGTAACCTGCGAGATCGTGATCCAAACAGCGGATATTATTCTTACTTATCAACGCTTCTTAAAATTTTTCCTCAACCGCTTTTTCCAGACGCAGCGGATCTTTTGAAGGGACGAAACTAGCTGATGAATTTTTGCGAGACATCGTTGAGAAACGCACAAAACTCAATACAATCCACAGTGCTCGCAACTGCAGCAGAAAATTTTGCGGCAGCTCTTTCTCTTGTGTCTTGCATTGCCCTTCTTTCTTATCAACGCATCGCCTTTCCAGTTTCCAACAAGTAGGATGTACCGATCCGGAGTCCCACTTACACGTTTGCAAACAAAATCCTTTCAAATAAAAAACTATCTTTAAGATTTTAAAAAATAAAAATTGGCTGTGCCACAAGCACATTTTTCAGATATCTCAGTTGCCTTTTTTGTAGTTTTTTGAATTTTTCATTTTTCCGGTTTTTCTGAATTTGTCTAATTTTGCATATTTTGTTATTTTTTAATCTTTGTGACGGCAGAATTTTCAAAATTTAACATTTTTTCGGTTTTTGTAAATTTGACTGATTTTTCGGAATTTTCAGAATTTTTTATTTTTTTTATGATGGGAGAATGCCTTTTCTAACATTTTTTTTGTAACGGCGGGATGTTTTTTCAAGTTTTTTGAATTTTTGCATTTTGTCCGATTTTTCACGATTTTTTGTAACGACAGGATGTCTTTTCTATCATGTTCTGAAAAATGTTTTGGAACACTCTGGAACACTTTGAAGCACTCAGTGTTTCACCAGCTGGTCACACATTTGTTGTAACAGCAGGTTGCCCGAAGGGGGATAGCCTTTTACCAACCATTACGTGTGGTTTTGCTTACGCGCTCCAGCTAGGATGCAACTCGGACACTGTACTGTGCGATGCAAGCGCATCGCGGACATAAGAGCGTCTGCGGGCTGCTTAAACATAACCAGTCTCTACGCACGTGTTTTTTTGCCATTTTCGTTGGATGTATTGTATTACCAACACTTACCACCGTGTACACACGATAGATAGCTTGCACCGATCCATATACCTAAAAAGCAGAAGTGTCTTAGCCGTTTGCATGGCAAATCACGTCAATCAAGCATCACACCGTGTGTCACCTATTCATCAAGCTTGCTATCGCATCTGTCCAAATTCTTACGGACGCCGTTTCACAGCAGCAGTCTGTGCCAAGTGTGGAAGCCGTTAGCTCGTATTCTAATGCTATCGCTACCTCAACGGTGTGCTTTTGAACCTGTCCTATCATCCCAACAGAGATCTAGGGTGTTTATCAAATGTTAGATACCAAATGGCCCGGGCCAGTTACCAATCTCATACTCTCGCGGCGACAGTTTTCGATGGAAATCGCTAATTACGGCGAGCCGCGTGAAAGCGTCAACTGGCCCTCAATTCTACAAACCGTGCGTGTTTGGACTAGAGGTCGGGTGCGAGTTACTTTTCAGGGTTCGGGTAGTTGAAAACCTAGGGTTCGGTTCGGGTTCGGCTGGGTTCAGGTCGAAATTCGAGAAATTTTTTGAACTTAGCACACATGCTGAAGCAGCGACGGCCAACCTTTTTGACGCCGTAGCCAAACATTCTCTGCTCATAAAAATCCGGCCCAAAGAAGCACAGCCGCGCTGAAGCAAAATCGCACCGTGCGCGCACAAAATGTTTTGTTGCATTGGGGCGCGAAGCGCGGGAATTTATGAGCACGTGTTATGGAAAATGCACGAGAAGCGATTTGGAGAAAAGGTTGACAAGTTATCAAAATTATAAAAATCGCTTCTTCTGCGATCATTAACACAGCTGATGAACAACAAGCCAGGAACGTATTTGTTGCCAAGAAAAGTGTTGTTGGCGACTTCTAGAAAAAGTTTGACATTTTGCGCAGAAAATAGTAGAAAATGGTCAAAAATCTTCAAAATTTGCGTTGAATGTGTTGCAGTTTGTGAGTGATATTTTATGTAAGTTTTGAGAAGATTCTCAAATTTTGACACTAGAATGTTTCCTTCAGCCCCCTCCCCCACATATTTCACAAATATTGTTTTTGTCATACTGTAAATTCTAGAGCTTGTTTTACGCAAACATCGAAGAGTTGACGTTTTCATTTTCCATCGCTAGGCCTTCGGGAAAAACTTCGATAATACACCTACATCGTTCGTAGTTGTGGAGTATATCGCAAGCCGCCTTACCAAGCACGCCTCCAATAGTATACGCAAGCGTCGTTCCGTTACTAGCCGGATATTCGCGAAAGAGTATATCATGCTGTTTGGCGCACATTAGGCCAGCAATTCGAAGTGTTGAACTGTCTTTTCGCTTGTCCTTTGACGAACAATTTGCACCGATGGCATTCGACGTACTGCCGGAATCGATGGTGACCGACGTCACTCTGCACTCGAACGTTGCGCATTCTTTCATGCATGCCAATCTGTTCCTTAGATATGAATCAGTGTGATTCTGCGACGCCAAGTCGGAGCATTGGCGCGCAAAGGGAATAGCGCTGCTATTTTGCACAAAGTGAAAAGCCGCACCGCAGCCATGACGTTTTTCGTCGATTCCAGCTTCCATGCTCGGCAAGCACGGGCAGCGTTTTTGCAGCAGCGACGCGTAGCAAAGCGCTTGGCACACAGTGACCGAAGTGTTGCTTTCATAGCTGCAAGGAAACGAGTCTCGGCGCAGCATCGGGTTCAGAATAATCGAGCGCGATTCGCTAGAGAGCTGCTCAAGTTTGCAACTGTCATGGGACGAACTGGCACACATAAGCGCTCTTCTGTCTGCAGACAAGTAGCTTTGTCGAAAGCCGAAGCTGTAGAACAATCTAACAGGAAAGTTCTTTCGGTCTAGCGTTAGGGCGATCGATTTCGACTTTGGTGAAATCGGCGTTGTCTGATCGCGTATCCTGAAGGAAAACGGTCTCACTCCGTTCTCAGTCGAGATTTTGCACTTAAGCTTCGCAACGATCTGCCTTTCGACGTTAGCTTTGCGGCAAATGTCATCAGCGAGTAATCGACCATTGGTGTGAACTACTTCTGGCATCGCAGCGACGCAAACGAGCACAGCAGTTGTCTTTCGTAACGTGTCCAACGAAGTACCTGTGGCAGAGATTTTCATTTTTGAAAGAAGTTCGGCCAGGACCGCTCGGCCCGGACTGCCTGCCGGTGTCGGCCCGCCGGCTTGGTTAAGAAAGGAGCTTTGCCCGTAGTCTGTGGTCAGTGGTCTGTATGTTTTGTATTGTTATACGTGTTCACTAAATCTTGTGCCCACCGTCGATCGCCTATGGTTGTATTCTTCCGTCATCTTTCTCGCATTTTCTCGAAAACGCTGACGACAGTACATTAGGTCTACTTTTTATGTTTGCATTAATTTTTCGCCTCGCGGCCCGCTAGGCCCGGATCTTTTCGTGGGTCCACCCGCCCGGTCGGGTCAAGTGACGTCAGCAAGCCGACCTCAGCCCGCCCGCCCGGTCGGGCCAGGCGGGCCTGCCGAAATGCAAATCTCTTACCTGTGGCAAGCACTTCCTCGTACAGCTTGCTTAGTCTGGCGCCAAGCGCGGCACGTTCGGCTTGATCGAATAACATTCTTCCCTGCCAGGAGAGGTCGGCCTCTTTGGTGACACGAGACGAGTTCAGCTTCGTCTCGAGGAACTCGTTTGCGGTCTGAAGTCTATTGAGAAAGATAATGGCCATGTAAAAGAGGAACTTACTGCTCGTTGACGGTAGCACTGATTCGTCCGACGAGCCCAGCAGCTTTAGGGTGTCAACGCTCAACGAAGTATCCAAGCTAGCGTTCGACTGCCGAGCAATGTAGGCGAGCAGATGTTGAATGTCCACACCAATGCAGAAGCGGCCATCACTGTAGTCGAGAAATGATTGGCGAATAATGCTGACTTCCACCGCTCCTGGCTCAGTCGCCACAAGGTCGACGACATCGTTCACCTCTTTCACGGTGAGAAAGCAAAAGACTGTGAAGACGACGGCGGCGATAAGACGAATTTTGCCTGACAGCGCTGTGGTGGCCAGAAAGGAAGGCCCGTGAATTGGCGTTTCCAGCGCGAGTGGACGAAGGGCAAAACAAGCTCGTGTCAAGACACTTCTGGGGGTAAGCAGGCATCTATTGGCGTCAGCCGAAATGCGGACTCCTGCAGCTCGGAGGTGGCGTCTGGCCACCGACCAAGTGGCTCGCAACTTGACCAGAACATGCGATCGGAAAGAGGCGAGATCCATTTTCAAGCCGGGAATGAACACAGTGCGTCACTGCGGAGAAAGCAACGCTTTGCAAACGCTTATCGCTTTCGTTGCGAATGGGTGGGAACTGACACAAAAATGTAGGATTTGACAAATTTGAAGCATATTGAGGAGGATGCGGGTTGAGTTCGTGGTGGCGCACATAGTTTTCGAAACGCAAATCTTCTTGTGACAAACTGCCTACGTTGCTCTTGGATTCGTCACCCAAACGTCACTGCACGGTGCGCAAGATGACAAAAGAGGTGACAAGCGTTTCTGCGCTGTTTGAGGTGAGTCGTGAGAGTTGGTAAAAGGGGTACCCGGTAAAAGCCTTTCTACCGTACTTTTCCATATAAAGCCCCCGGGGGCTTTATTTGAAAATGCCCATTTTCAGCAAAAATTTTTTTTCCCAAATATAGCCCCCCTCCGTTTAGAGCCTCCCTCCGCTTAGAGCCATATGACAGCAGAGCTTTTCCAAACCATAGTGAAAACCAGCAAATGAAGTC
>JAQGBB010002874.1:0-10113 GCA_034691745.1 Prismatolaimus dolichurus | reverse complement strand
CGAAGAAGTTACTCAACGTTGCTTGAATCACCGCACTTTTCTGCTTGTAACATCAGGGACTTGCATTTGATTTTGCACTTTTTTGTCAAAAATATTTTTCCAAATTCAAGCCTCCTGCTAGGCATTACAACCGAGCAGTACCTGGCATTGGGACTAAAAGACAAGCGAGCTGTAGTGCTTCTGTGCTAGCTAGGCTGGTGAATAGCTGCTATCGGGTCGCATGCACCTTGTTCGTTGCAAGAGAAAAGTATCTCCTCGTGCAATCTTTCTTTCATCCGTTACTGATCTTTTTTTGCATAGCGACTTGGCCGCGTGATGACGATTACACCCCGTTTGTAGAATTTCACCATTTTAGCGAAGCCGGCAAATAAATTATTTTTCAAATACAAGCCGCTGCCAATTAGTACACCCGGGGCAGTAGATAGGGTGGTTATCAGCTTGTGGGAACCCTTTTACACCACTTGTGACAGCACCATCGATGACAAAATTTAAAAATGGTTTTAGGCATAACTTCTGAATGCCTTCCAGGGTTTGACTGAAATTTGGTGCACACATGCCCATATGATACGCTTTAAAGTTTCGTGTCATCGATGGTTTTTATTTCAGTCCCACTTGCACACTGCGTCAATGGCCCTCGAGGATCTGTACATCAGACTTGTTTACTTCGAGCGTACGCATTGACACCCATAAAGAATTCCAGCGACTCCATCGATGCGTTGAAGAGCGCACATAGAGGTTGACCAACCCTGGTTGAGTAGTCAAAGCCGGCGCACATTGGATTCGCCAAGCAAGCAGCAGCACAGTATGTCACGTTCGCCGTGACATTTGGCAGCTGATAGTAGAGGGCACCAAACATACAGCCGCTGGGGCCCGTGAAGCCTGTTACATCGCCGGTGGCTGGAGGGTTTGGGCACGTCCTTCCTCCAAGCTGTGCCCAGATCAACGAGTATCGGTAACACAGAAGGAGAAGAAAAAGTCGCACAAGGACGGACATGCTTCTTAATGATCAGCACATTAAAATAATTGGCTGCTTTTCTTTGCTTTCCCTACAAAGAGATAATTTTTAGATTCAGCTTTCACCTTTGTGTCCAACCTGCAAGAAAGGATACTAGTTGCTCACACAGGATTTCCCTTTGCCGCGAGATCGCGAGATAATTAAAAATTTTACGTCCTCCACGGCTGCAAAATTGCGTCCTTCTGCGTTGAAAATTAACCAAAGTGCTAAGCGGAGAGTGAACTAAAAAGCGAGGTGGTCACTCTCACCTCCACTTTACCTTTCTGAAGGCGTTTAAAAAATGGGACGTCGCCTTTGATAAAATACAAGACGAAAGCAAAATGGCGAATCCATCGAGGATCGTTTTTGTCGAAAAGAATTGTTCGAGTATTTCTCGAAAGGCCGCCACCAACTGGGAGGGTGAAGGTTACACTTGTGGATAGTTTTCGTTAGCATTTGATGAACGGTAGATATGATAAACTTTTGGCGCACGGTAACGAGAAAATCGAAGTGTATTGTCTCTTCCCGTTTGCTATTAGTTAGATGTCATTTTGTTCCGCGCTACGCGCTCCCGCCAGGATGCAACAAGCTTCTACTGAAGCAAAATAGAGAGATGCAAACCATTGTGTTCGCTTGGCTTTTTGCGCGTTTGGGTGATTTCATCGATTTACGTTGAACATTCTGAGTAAACCTTTGCCTCAATTCAGCGTTTGGTCGATAACTATTAGCGCGTGAACAAAACGTGAAGCGCTTCGTCAGATTTACCACTCGCAACCCGCTGTGTTCACGAGCATGTTTACCGAAAATTGACCTCACATAGAGCACGTAATAATCGGAGTTTTGCGAACTTTCTACGACGTCATATAAAACACACGTTCCCTTTCCTGCTTTGCATACATCACAAATGCCATACTGCACCACGTTCCATCGAGATCCTCTCTCTTCCTCAGCATTTTAATTTGTTTCTACGTTTAAAACTTTCCATATTCCCTCCCGCTAGGGGGAGGGGGAGCGAGGGGCATTCTCCAGGGATGATCCCTAAAAATCGCAACGAGTAGGCGTTGGCAGTAAGCAAACCGCTGCTAGCTACGACTGCAGTAATTCTTCGAGTAACTTCAAATGACAACAAATGACAACAAATGACAACGAGGAAGGAAGATGCCGCTATCAAGTAAACATGGAATTGTATTTAGGCATGATATTTCGATGCGCTATAACGCATTCATGCAGTCCAGCATTAGCCAGCTCAAACCGTCAAGATACACGTGGTGTGCTGCGTGTGACGTCTAGCAAACCTCGGGCAACGTGAACGATGGGAGTGCGACAAATGTGCTCACATATGGAAGGGAAATGTCACGATGGGTTAGAGGTCCATTTGCACCCCGAACCCGAACGCTGGCCTTTCAATGTGAACAAAATCACATTCAACCAGAAGTGCAAAAAATGCCCAAAACCTGGGCAGTGAACTTTGACGCTTCAAAATGAACGCAAAACACCGATATTATCGCGAAAAATCTCGAAATTTTTGTGATACATTTATTCTTGGACCGCTTTTAGATACGAAAATTAAATGGCAAATTTGGATGAAAAGTCCAAGTACGACGAATGACGATAGCTTCTCATAGTAATCGAATTGGCAAAAAATAGCTTAAACCGTACCACATTGCCGCGAACGGTCTTATATTTTACTAGCCGGCACCCGAGCTTCCGCTGAAAAGTGGCCGAGTCCGAGCGTGCGAGTACCCATACGCGTTTGGAAAATGATTATGAGATATACTATAATTCTGTACACCCCTGGCTCGTCGCGAATTTTTAATTTGTTTTAATTTTCAAAAAATCGTGTCTACTGCTCGTCAAAATTTGAGTTATGCTTTTTTGTGAAAATCTTAACTTTTTTGTTGGGTGCCATAAAATCAAATGATAAAATATAATGTGAATTTTTATTCACAGAAATATTAGCTGCAAACATTTTTACATGCATTCTTGTTCGCGAAAATTCTTCGTTCCAAAAACGTCACGTCGACGTTATGGTGCCTTCAACTTCGCTCCGCTTTCAGCTTTCGCGTTGATTTTTAGTGATTTGATCCAATCTTCAATTAGCTGTAGGAGCCAGTGATGATGATGATGATGGTGGTGGTGATGCTCTTCGGCACTTTTTCTCGCCAAAACCTTCTCGATGACGAGTCGCCAAAGATGCTCCACATCGCCCTCGACACCGCCGAGCGACGCGCGGAGTTTCGTCTCAAACTCCTCCTTGCTCTCGAACTTGTCCCGATGCGCCATGAAGAAGTCGGCCGATCGGCTCCGGAAGAACATCGCGTGCTCTTTTGGCACGATGAGGTCGTCGGAGTCGACGTTACCGATGCCCTCGACGTGGGTATGTGGGGTTTCCGGTGGCACGTCGTACTCGGGATAGTGCATCATTTTTGGGCGTTGAGTTAATTTTTTTATCGGCAAGCTCGAGACCTCGAGTTGACTTTGAAAAAATGAAAACGTATTTCGGCGTTTTTGTCGCAGAGCGGAGAAGGCACGTTGCTCCAGCGAGTTTCAGTTTGCGACAGCCTTTTGTTTCTGAAAAATGTGGTCGGTTTTAAGTTTGTCGTACATCAGACGCCTTCGCGTCGTAAATGCCAGCGCAAGTCGAACTGTAGCTGACATGGCAGTTCACGCGCCCGAACGTCTTTCTTCTGGTTGTGTGAACGAGTTGAAGTACGCACTACGTGACTTAGTGCATATGTTACCGGCATTACTGGAAACCAGGCATTTCTAGAAACGCCTGAGGTTCTGGCAGACATTGCCGGAAGAAATGTATTTAAACATGAAATTTTTTAGCTTTAAATCGATTATCCTTTAGCTGTGAATATAGGCTTGAGTCTGCTTGATTAACATCTGCTATTAACTCTGTATATTAAGGTGATATCCAAGTCGAACAAGTTCTGAAGGACGAACGAGTTCGTACTTCAGTTGGACGCGCCGCAGGGGCAGTAGATTTCCCTAGTTCGGACTTTTTCCTTTTCCCATCTGAATAAGAGCAGGCCTGAACAATCTTGCTTTCGACCGCCTTGCCGCAACCAAACGGGAGTAAATTTTCCGGTTAGCCGAAAGTACTTGCCCTTCACTTTTCATTTACTGACCATTTAGAGAACATACTTGTTTTTTTTTCTGGAAGGAAACCGAAAGAAAATTTTTCATTTCCAGTTTTTTGGCCGGAAAACGGAAACGAAAAAATTTCCGGCTCTACAGAAAAAAATGAAAAAATCTGAAAAGAAATTTTCCGACCTAGTCGGAGACGAAAAGGCTGAAACGTATTTTTTTGCCTCACACTTTCCCAACGTTCACAAGCATCTTCTTTGCGGATGAGCAAGGCGAAAGAGCAAAGAATGTGCTTTGTATGTCCCTCCATTCGAAAAAATACTGCATGCTCCGATTGAGATTTGGCCGTCTCCTTCTCGTGCTCTTGGCCTTTGGATCGTACCTGTTCTGTCTTCTTATCGACGGCTATTTCGACACCAAGAGGACGCGAATGGCGTTCTGCAGCCGCAGCCTGCATGCTAACCAGTTTGAAACAACGATCAAATGCAGGAATGCCGCAACCGGAGCGGCGACCGTAACCTCCGCCGAAAATAGCACGACAGTCACCTCATCTGTAAGCCCACATGCGAAGGTCCAAGTCAAAAACTGCACCGTCTCCATCGGCGCTCGCTTCTATCCCGAACGTCGCGGTCTCGGCAACAACATGTTCGTCTACGCGTCGATGTTGGGCATCGCGGCAGAATGCCGCGCGTGCTACTCGATCGTCGAAGCTGACGGTCGTGAACTGATCGCTAACTTTCCTTACCTTTCGGCGGCCGTTCTGAAGGCAGACCCAAACTGGCGTCCCATTTGGTTCGAAACCGATCCCCGCCACTTCTACGCTCGAAACGAGCGTCGCTGGAACTGCCGACGCAACGCCGTGCTCGTCCACTTCTATCAGTCCTACAGGTACTTTCATCCCGCGCTTGCGGCGGCGATTCGCGAACGCGAATTTGCGTTCCGCGACACGATTCTCGAAAGCGCGCTTGGGTTCACGACGTACGTGACCAATAAGTTCGGTCTCACCGACTGGCATCCGCCGATCGATGACGCGTCGCGGACGTTCAAGAAGCAGCTGCTCGTCGGCATCCATGCGCGAGTCTTTCCCGAAGAGGAGACGAATTTTCTCTTGACCGATCCGTCGAGGATTCGGCGCGTGATTCGGCGAATCCGAAGCGATCTCGCACGTGAATCGCCCGAGGGTAGCGAGAGTCGCTTGGCCATTGTCTACCTGATCGTCACGAACGATCGGCGGCGATTCGTCAATTTCTCGCTGTCGAGCGAAGACGCGTCCAACTGGGTGGAGAGGGTCTTCATGAAGGCGAACGGCGGCGTTCGCGATCGTGGCGTAGATATGGCGGTGTTGACGCTATGCGATCGGCTCGTTATCGGTGCTTCAGCGAGCACGTTTGGTTGGTGGGCGGCCTATCTGAGCCGAGGAAGTGCTGTCTACTATGTGAAGACTGAAACGGATAACTCCGAGCTCGCAGATTATGTTCTACCGAATTGGATTCCCGTTTAGACTTTGACTCGGCTGAAATTTGATATGCGCCTTTTCTACATGATATTCTGCGCAAATTGTCATCTATGGTGGGAGGTAACGTCAACCCAAAGTTCGCGGGTTTGAATCACCCTCCTGCGCATACTTTTTGCATTTTTTCTGGTGTTGTATTGAACTCAGAGACATCAATATGCTGAACTGCCCATACTTTTATGGATGGCGCCCATCTATGGAGACGAACTGAAGCAACGGTTCACGGAAAAAACTGTCCAACGAAACTATGCCCAAATATGGTGTTTTTCTATTTATGTGGGTCAGAGCGGTGTTCTTGCGAATTTTCTTGTTCCGGATGATCCAGAAAAACGCTCCAAGCGAGCCTGGCTAATATCTAGTTTCAGCTCCAACGGCCTGCTCCGCGGAGCCAGGAATGTATGCTTCCCTATGGGACCGCCGTGCTCCCTAAGGCCCAGGGTGCTCCAGAACGGTGTTCTTGGCGGTTTTGTTGTTCCAAATGATTCAGGAAGACCGTCCGAGCTAGTGTGGCTCGTATCTGGAATTAGCTCCCCGGGGCCTGCTCCCTGGACTCAGGAATCAATGTTCCACGGTGGAACCACCGAGCTCCCTGAGACTGAGGGTGTATCAGAAGTGTTCCTGGCGGTTTTGTTGTTCCAAATGATGCAGGATGGTCTTCCGAGCTAGGTGGCTTATATTAGGTGTTAGCATCCATACACATATAGATAATCGTATCCAGAATAATCTGCAAGACCATACATATACGTGCCAAGAGCGATCGCCTCCTCAGAGACGGCGTAAATGCCGATGTTATATCGTGCGCAAGTCAGATTCAACAAAGAGATCAGGTAAACGTTACCTCCGCCCCCTCAGAGGTGACGTCATTTATACGCCTCCCCAGACTGCACAGTAAATTATAACGCAAATCAACCAATTTGTCATCTAATCGTCACAAATCAGTTTGTCACAGACGACGTCGATCTGCTGTTCGACGACGGCGCTGAGGAGCGCGCCGACAAAATCGTTAAATTTGCCGAGAGTCTCCGGCGCCTGCTTCTTGAGTCGCGTCAATTCAGTGTACATTTTTAGCACAGCGACGCGCGAGAAGCGATATGTGCTGCCGCGTTCTCGAACGCGCTGCTCGCACTCGTAGAGAAAGCGCAGAAGTTGCTCCTTGCTAGACGCCGACTGAGTCGCCGCCGCATCGAGTAGCGACACCGATTGTGTCGTCAGCGACGAGAGACACTTGCGCAAGGCAGGACACGTTCGCGGCAGAATTGTCTGCGCGCAGCCAACGGCGCCGTCGCCACCGCAGCTGGAGCAAAACGAGAAAAGTGAGAGCGGATCATGAAAAAATCACGTGCGCAACGACCGCACGACACCCCAAAAGCACAGGAACCATCAACAAGTGCACAAGTAAACCGGCTAAAACGGGATGCATCATACCTTTTAACAAAAAAAACCGGAAGGAAATTGTTTTTTCGACTTTTTTCAAGTTTTTTGCAACGGCGGGATGCCTTTCTAAAACATATTCTGGAACACCCTGGAGCACTCTGGAATAGCATGGAACATACCGGTGTTCCACCACCAGGACATAGGACACACTATACTAGTACTACTACGACTTTTTTCCGAGGGGTGAAGGGGAAGAGTGGAAGGAGGGAAGTCAATGTCTGACCCTACAGCTATCCTTTTGTTCCGCGCTGCGCGCTCCAGGCAAGATGCAAAAAATATGTGCGTTTCCCGCCAAAAAATTCTTGTTCGATTGTCGAAAAAAATGAAAAATCATGTTTTCTTTCTGAATTTTTGGCACCTTTTGCAAACTTTATATTCCTGATCGACGTCATCACCCCAGCTTTTTTCCAATTGTTTCTTTTCCGCTCATTGCAATTTTTATGTCGAAAATTTTCCGTTCTTCGCGCCGATGGGGCTAGTTCGAAAGGCCGAGAGAGTGCTCTATCACTTACAATGAGTCGCGAGCGCACGTGCGTACGGTCGACTCGGCATCTCCGCCTCCAGCGATACACTTGAGCACGCTCGAGCGACGAAACGGCGTCGCGGCCGTCTTTAGCTGTTCGCTGCAGTTGCTCAATGCCAGAACGGCCGCAAACCGATCATCAACGAACTGCGCTCTGCAAGAAAAATTCTTTGGGGACATGTAAATATGACATCACCTACCGAGCGGGAGAGCGACTAAAAATCTTATGTTGGAGATGACCTTTCGTATGAAAGGTAGCCAATGTTTAGCTTATATGTTAGACGAGCGGGAGGGAGAAAGTCGAAAATTTGAAATTTTAGGTGACGTAATATCTGAACGGCCCCCTTGGGGAAAAGAAGTGCAACCATAGAGTATGCGCCGCGTCGTTCACCCACATGGCTCCTTTCTGCGTATCGAACATCGCTTGCGACGGTACTGGAAACGGAGGAAACTGCACCCCAAGCACAAATTCGCCAATGCCCTCGTCGACGTGCACGCAGCGCTCGAGCTCGGTCAAGAACCTTCGACGAGCGTCGCTGAGCAGGCACTCCTAAAATCGTTAGCGATTGGTCAGAAATGTTCTATTTCCGCCAGACTCGCGCACCTGCATCGCCCGTGGAGCATCGATGAAGAACTGTCGAATGTGGCGCACAACAACGCGCAATTCAGCTGGTAGAAAACGTTCGATCAGCTCAATGCCGGCGCCGCCGGAAGGTGACCATCGCGAGACACCAGCAAACTCGGCTCCAATATTATCACATCGTGCGTCGCTATAAATGCCAAATAAACCAAACACAAGTAAATCGGCAAAGCCGAAAAGGCATCCTGCCGTTTCACAAAAAAACACAAGCACATAAGCTTTTGAAGTAAGATAGAAAAGGAGGTCACGATTTGTCGCTGTACTGCGTTTTTCCTCTCTCTCCCTTGTAAAAAATTTCAAAAAAAAAAAAAAAAAAAAAAAAACAAAAAAAAAAAAAAACAAAACAAAACGAACTTTTTCGGGGGGCTTCGTTCCCCCCAACCCCCTATACCATTGCCAAGTTTGCGCCTACCACTGACAAGTTGCTCACAACGTCAGCTAACGTTTGTCGGCTGTGGGATTGGGAGAACTGGGGAATTGGGAGGGATTGGGGGAATTGGGGAGGGATTTTTTAAATATGACCAGTAGGCATCCTTTTTTCGCTCGCTCATCTGGCAGGATGCGAAAAAAAGGCTGTCACGCGCAATGACGCTAGTGAGCCTGTTGCGATGGACTTTTATTGCCGGCGGACAGTTTTCCTTCGAACGATGAGGACTAGTAGCGGGCAGCAGTTTGCTTTGAAACATCGCAACTGAAAGGGAATTAAAGACCAAGCGCGCAGATGAGTGGTACGCGGAGTTATTCGTTCTGGAGCAGCGTTCGAAATAAAAATAGGAGCACCTGCCGCGGGGTTCCAACCCTGCTGGTACTTAACGCTTTTTGCATCCTGATTTTAAGAAGAATGCCAACTGTTCACTTGAAAATTATCCCCCCCACCCAACCCATCACCCCCTCCGAAAATTAAATTTAGCGCACACGTTGTGCAGTGCGTGCCGCGTTGAAATGGAGGAATGCCGAGTGTTCCATTCGTTCGAGAATGCTGCCTAGAATTGCCTGCACATTTTTGTGATGCACTGCGGCCATGCCGGTCCCCTTGTGCAATTTAACTGGGTTCTTACAAGTCGACGTGAATTATCCCCATAACATGCTTTGTTTTGTCCAGAAAACAGACCTGTTTCAGGTTCACTGCCAGGTGTCCTGCGCGTCAGTGGGCCTAGAGGATCGGTACACTCGACTTGTATCCTTTTCCCCGTGTGAGGTGCACTCGTAGATGTATACTTACGTGAAACATTTTTGCAGCTTCGTCCGATCGGCGTTCAGCTTTTGCTGTGGTTCGCGTCCAAGGTGACGCCATTCAGACGCAAGAATTCGTTCATCGGCGCACTCGACAAACGAGTAGAAGTCGTTTGATGAGCAACTCACCCGCTGCTGAGCAAGCTGCGTTCCCGCAGTTGGTGTGATCACCAAGAAAAAAGCGACGACAACGATCAACTTATTAGCTCGCTCGAAATCGACGACGACGCTCATGACGCTCGCTTGCCCGTCTCCAACGCACGTAGAAAACTCAAAATTTCCTTCGCTTGTGGACGGCCGAATGGCTTTCCTTCGCGCGAATGGCCGACCGATTGTCAATCGTCTGCGAGGAACGCCTACGCGTAGTGCCTCAGTGAGTAGAAAGTAGAACGCCCATCGCCAACGCGAGACGTGTCGTCCCAGTGCAGAAGATAAGAGACCAGAAGATAAGAGACTAGACTGCCCAAAGCAGGACACTAAACACGGTGACCGGCCGGTCGAACGGAGATTGCTTGATTGATTCGGCGCGTGCGCAATCGTGAACGAAGACAAACAGAAGACAGCGGGAAGACCCTAAAGTGGACCTGCAATGGTGTACAATCACCCCCCCCCACTTCGTTTTCCTCCCCAAAATACCGTAATTCGTCGTACAATTTCTCGCTTAGTGATATATAGTATGTGGT
>JAQGBB010002873.1:0-10117 GCA_034691745.1 Prismatolaimus dolichurus | reverse complement strand
ACTCTCAGCGCTGTGCGATGCTCCTAGCGGTCTGTGCAATAGGGGAGTGGATGTTCGGAATTTTTTTATATCGGCATTCCTCATCAACTGCTAACGATATTTTGAGCTCTAAGCAACGGTGTGACCTGTCATTCGAAAGCTGAGAACAAGAGAAACAACTTTTGGACACGTCGGACTCAAGCCCACAAGGATGACCAGTCAAAAAAAGTTTTGAACATCGCTATATCCTGTTCAAAATCGCTTGTGCAATAAATAGCTCTTTGAGTGATGCACTGACGATTCCCGACCGGACACAAACTTTTTGTTTTTTCTTTCTACACAAAGGTGTACGATGCTTGATTCGATGTCCAAAAAAGAATGTATTGTCATTGGACTGTAGCTTTTCAAGAAAATGTTCCAGAAGTTGCATTTTTCGGCTTTGCTGATTTACTTGTATCACTTATTGAGGCTCGTAGATGCACAAAATTTCAGGTTTCCACGTACAGTCGTTCTTGCACATGAATGTGACTGGTTCTCACTTGGCCTATTTTGATGCATGAGTCTTTCGGGTCTTATGGACCATGCGCTATCTACACATTTCTTTGCACAACACCCAGACAAAAATTGTTTCCTATTGTCGTGGCTTTCTAACGAGCTACACAACATCCCGATCGACCATGTGGTTCGGGCAGGGCATCGATTTTCCTTCATCCTGCTCCAGCCAAGTCGAATCAGCGGCACCAGTTTCCAGTCGCTGTAGGCACGCGCTTTCACTGATTTTTATGTACACCAGCTCGAACACCACCCCTCCATATTAAACTCTACCTCACTTTCGTTCCTTTCCGTTCACACGTGACGTCATATCTGCATGCACCCGATCTAAACGAGTGGCCCTGGAGCTGCGCTAACCCCATTGTCTGTCATGTGGCTTCGTTTGTTCAGGTTATGTTCGAGACGTTCAACACCCCGATGAGGTATGTCGCGCTGCAGGCGGTGTTCTCGCTGTACGCGTCGGGTGGCGCTTTACGTATACATGTTATCGGGCAAATGCGAAAATCCGGCATTTGCGCTAATGCTTGAAATCTCAGACCGGTCTTTGCGGAAATCGACTAACGTAAGTGAATAATTTCAGATTTTATAGCTTAAATAAGCTAGAGAAGCATGTGGCAATCATTCTGGTAGCTGAACGTGAGATAATAGCCCGGTTGACGGCCGTGGAAACTATGTTCAATAGGCGATAATGCTGCATGGACCACGGGTTTTTGAATGTTAGGAATAACTTCAAAGTCCGAACATAAAATGATCGCCACGAGATGCTGCAGTTTATTTGAGTTGTAAAATTTGAAATTGTTCACTTATTTTAGTCGATTTCCACATTTGTCTGTTTGAAATTTCCGGAATTTGCGCAAATGCCGGATTTTTACATTTGGCGGTAACATACACACTGTGCGTTGCGCAAAGTGCCCTGCTACTACGACTGAATGACTGGTGGCGGTGACCTGCTGATAGCTATGCTGGTGCAGTGCATGCTGACTTGCTGCTTACATACTATGCGCAGCTCAGTGAGCGCTGTAATAGTGTGCTCCACTGGCTGTGGATCAGCAAGCAAGGGTGCGACGAGAGCGGCCCGTCGATCGTGCACCGCAAGTGCTGCTAGACGCAGGCCATCGATTGATGGTCGAGACGAGGACCGCGGGCGCGCAGAGGATGGATGACATGGGTCCGACAGTCGTTGTGGCGATTTTGGCACACGAGTATGAGACTAATGTGGCTACTGACTAGTGCTCTTTTCTTCACTAAGCGTGCGTGTATTGTACTTACGTTTGTTATTTTGACGTCTTTCGCGACTGCTGCTGCTACTACTAACCACATAATATCGTGTGCAACATTCCGGCAAAAATGCAGTTTAAGTCCTCCTTAACTGACTCTTGTTTGATCCGCCAATCCAACTTTCTAGGCTGAACCCAAGGCTAGGCTTAGTCTTAGGCTCAGCTTTAGGCTTAGGTTCAACCCTCAGCTTAGGCTAAGCCCTAGGCTTAGGCTCAACTACAGGCTGAGGCTCAGTACTAGGCTTAGACTCACTATTAGGCTTTGGCTCAGTGTGAGCCCAAGCCTAAAGCTGTACCTAAGCCCAGGGCTAAGCCTTGGGTTGAACATAAGCCTTAGCCCAGATTTGAGCCTAGCCTTGGGTTCAGCCTAGAAAGTTTGACTGGCGGACAATGGCGAACAATTAGCAAACAAGTCAGTTAAGGACGGCTTAAACTGCATTTTTGCCAACATTCTTCCAGCGTCAAAGTGCCTGCCAAAGCGCGTAATTAATCGATGTGCGTGTGCCGGTAGTTGCTACTTAGGGCGAAATTTTTTGCTTTCGAGCAACAACGAACGGTTTGGGCCGAACCGGACCCTAAGAAGTGACCCAAACGCGACCTCAGTCTATCTGCAAGTAACCGCCGTCGACTTGGCTGCCTCAAGACCATCCACTTCCGGTGCGCTGTGAGAGAAGTTGCATGCTCACGATCAAGGTGCCGCTATCCAGATGGTCAGGAACATAAACAAAAAATCGTCAACGATGGATCCATCGAGTCAATGCGAGTAGTTTTATTCGAAAAAAACAACGCACGTGACACGCAGGCTAGCCATATCGAGACACATCAGGGACACGTACAAGCCACAATATTGATTCTACTGCAGCACGACGCATCAAAGCAGACACGCAGAATAGGTCACCGCAACTTTATCAGCTATAGTGAGGTGGGCGAACTGAACTCAGGTTTTCCACAGCCAGGCAATCAAACTAGTGCCTGGAATAAAAACGAAGAGAGTGCGACCCCCTGCCGAAAATTACGACTCCCCCCACTACATGCAGAAGCTTACACTACATGTTCTGGAACACTCTAGAACATCACAGAACACTGGAGAACGCGCTGGAGCATCGTCTTCTAGGGTCGACGAAGTGAGTCTGCTTAAACAAACCAACGTATGCTCTGTTCGCCAACCTCACTCACTATGCAAAGGGAAGCTGATGCAGCACAACACCTCACACGGCCAATCAGACGGACGGAGGTGCCGCGCACCGAATCAGGAACTGTACGTACTGTATAATAAACAGAGGCAGGCGCGGCGCGCCCACAGAGGCGTCCGGGGCCACGCCCCAGTTTATCGACACTGAAATTTCGTCCCTCCCCGTTTTTTAGTCTTGCCAGTCAACAAAATAACAGTCTTTTCAAAACAAGTGTTTTTCTCCTGTGCTCCTGTCAGAGTTACAAGCGTTTGAAATTTCTCTTTTTAAATGGCGAGATGTCTTTTGACTCCGCCATTACTCCTCCGACTGGGCCTCAAAGATTGATCGAAAATTAAATTTTTTTTGTAGTTATTGCAGGACTCGCGCCACGACTGAAGAATGCGTACCATGAACACAAGCAATCATTCACGCAGGAACAAGACGGACACACTCATCTCGCTGAGCGGAACGAGTTAGTCGATGACGGAACGTGTACAAAAGTAACCACAAATAAATGTACATATTCAGCATCGCGTCAAAAACAGACAACCATACACATACATGCGAGTATGAAGACTAAACAAGCAAGGTAGGAATTCTTAGTAAAAACAGTGACATCGCCGTGCACGTGTACAAGTAACTCTCATCTCTTAACAAAACAGCTGCAACTACGTACGTACGGACAGACAGGACGTATTTTAGCCTGAAGCGGTTCGGTCAGTTAGGTCAACGAATCCGACTAAAAACGGAGGAGGGAGGGAGAGATGCCGCCGCCCGCCTGCACCGGACCCGCAAGGCTGCAGCAGCCCCGCAGCATCAGACATACAGCGCAGAGGACGTCCGCCAAATACAATTAGTAGACAACTAAATCTAGCAAAATAGCGTAAGAAAGCAGACTCGCACCGTAAGCGAGTCGGACAAGATAGAAAATTCCAAATCCTAACACAACACATTTAGATAGAGCGTAGAAAGAGAAGTCCTTCCTTCAGTCTAGTTGGTCTCCCGCAGAACACTGTCATCAGCATCACACATGAGCTAGCACTGGTTCGCGAAAGACCTAGCGCAACACGCGGACCAAGACAGACACAGACAGACAGGCAGCCAGGGATGCTCAATCGACTGAGATGAGTGGAAAGGACAAGGACCCGACCCGCCAGCCAATTAACGCCTGCCGCACCGTGAGCCCGCGTGGAGCACGAAGCCAAGCAACAGCAAACAAGAATACCGAGTCCGCACAATGCACACGTACTGTACGTTTCGAAACAGCCTGCAGAACTCGGCCAACTCGCACTGCGTTGTACACAGTATGGATAGAATCACAAACTAACGCAACAGCATGTCGACGATATGAGCATACGCACGGACAGTACGAGTACTGACTGTCGGCATAACTGTAAAGCATTAAATTCAAGTAACAAAAGCCCACATTTTCCCACACTGCACTGACTGAACGCCGGCTCCAATACTTTTGCAGTCTGCATCGTTCGTTTTGAAAATTTAGTGCTCCACAGTATGCAGACAAAGACAGTAAATGAATCGCAGGCACGTGGCAAAAAACAACTCCGAATAGAACATACAGTAGTTAATCACTCAGAGGATCAATCCACATGTCAACCATCGACATCCATCGACGTTTGCGTTCCCCCAGCCGGCGGTGCATTCGCGTCAGCGTTCTCTGCACCCGAACCCGCAGTAGCCTGCTCGCCCGCAGGTTGTGGCGGCGGCGGGGGCGGGTCCTTCTTAGGCTTCGGTTTCGTCAGTATCGGTGTGACTAGTCGATCAAAGTTCTACAAAACCAGAGTGACCCCAGATCAACCTCTAGAGTCATACTGTAGGACAACACTACTAAAGACCACGTAGAGCCAGAAGCAGTTCCCCCTTTCGTCAAAGAATGCCCACTTGCCTACCTCTTTTTCGGTTCGAAGTTGCGAGACGAGCACCGCAGGAGGTTCAGTAAGCGGCCGCCTAGTCGTCGCATTAAGCTGCGCCTCATACCACGCCTCCTTGTCGGTAAGCGCCTTCCTGACACGTTCCATATCGCCCGCCTCGATATGATCGTACTTCACGTCCTCAACGAGCACCAAACATACGGATGAAAAGATCGAGCAAAAAGAGCAGTTTCCACCAGACGCCTTACCTTTGCCAAATAAGCTTCATAAGCTTTGCGCACGTGCACTAGAGAACTCCCGAGCTCGTCGAAGGCCGCAGGTCTCGCTTGTGCTTCCTCCCAGCGTTCAACGATCGGATCGCCGATTTTCTGTGCGGAAAAAACATCAACTGCATTAGAACAGTCGTAACCCCACATCCACGAGCAGACTTCTCGAAGCACGTAATGTACAATACACAGAGATGGGCAATGGGTCAAACCGCTGGTCGGTCATCAGCCGGGCTGACCTTCACTCCCGTGGTAAAAATACGACCCCTTGGAGCGCCTCGAAGTCAAATACGATCAAAACTGTCTTCGACAAGGTATGAAAAACAACGGCCAACAGCCCCGCGCTGACACACTGACTGGACCACATCCCTCAGATAAAATCAAAATGAACTAACCTTCAAATCCGCCAACTTCTCGACATACATCTTCTTCGGCTGATCGTCTCCCTCATTATAAAGCCACGTTTCGGTCGACTCGAGAAGGGAAGAAAACTTATCCGCATCCTATCAAACACCACTTCTCGTCCAGCACAAAAGAGGCCGCACAAAAAGGCACATGCACGCGAATAGATCGAGTAAAGAGCCTACCGCAGGAACGACAAATGGTTTGAGCTGTTCGCTCAACTTATCGCGCATGGAGTAAACGTATTCTTCCAGTGAGTTCTTTGCGTCGATCTTCTCGTGTTCCTGTCTGTCCTGCGCTTGCATTCTTTGCTAAAACCACACCATACATACCTATTATGCATTCAATTACGACCGCCTATACTGCTTCACTAGTGCTAACACAAAGTGATTTCAGTTTCAGCCTTTCAGCATGCACCAGAAAGACACACCGGCGGCCTGTTTGACCTGTACTAGACCGCTAGCACATCCCGTTAACAGAGCCAAAAGGGTTCAAGAAAATTGCGGTCGGACCTCGGACCGATTTTCTTGCCCAAATGCTTTTCACTGTTATAAACCAAAAATCTTTCTTGCACAAATTGATGCCAGACCTGCCGAGTCAAAAATTCTCCGCCACCTCCCCCGCTGTTCACTTCCTTCTCACCTCAGCTTCAATATAATGCGTGATGGTCTGCTTCGCAATATGCGGCACATCGGCATCGATTCTCAACTCGACACTCTTCACTTTCTGTATCGCCGGTTTCGTCCCCGTTTGTTTCGCCGTCGTTTCCCCTCCCTCTTCCGCTTCCTTCTACATAAGAACAAGCTGTGCCGTAACAAGTAGTCGCAAACCTCACTCCAATCATCCTCGCCTACCGCCTCTCCCGTCGCATCCTGCATCTGTTCATTACTTCCATTAACTTGCACATTTTCGCGTTCATCCTTCTGTCAATAAAACCATTCACTTCCGTCCATGTCGCAACGTACAGTACATAACTTACACGTTGCATTCCATTTTCAGTCTCCATACTCTCCTCGTCAGTACCAGGCGGTCCCTCTTTAGGAGAAACCGTCTCTCCACCGCTCCCAGTCTCCGACGCACTGACGGCCACTTCCATCATCGATGCCGAACTGACAGTAAAAACCCCGTGCGAATTAACGCGTACTTTCACCTTCACTTTCGCACTCTCGCCCTCCGGGGTCGGCTTGACATCATTCACACGGAATTTTCCTTCAAATCAAAGCACATAAGTTCGCCTCTAGCTCGAGTCTCCACCGTACGTACACACCAATCAGTGTTCTCGGAAAGGGAATATGATTCGGATACGAGTAAGAAGCCTCGAGAACGAACGGTTCACGTCGATAAAATGTGAGAATTTTCGAGAAAGGAATCGGGTGATTTTCTGGAAAGACTTCCGCCTCACTAAAAAGTGAAAATTCAAGTAAAACTTGAACTCGTTGAGGATCTATGTACAGTACATACCCATCGTCGCCTTTGTCTGCCTTCCAACTCAACTTAATCGAGAAAGGCTGAGCGTCGGTCACTTTGAATTCTTTCACGACGAATGCAGGGCTCAGAATTGCGCACTAGAGTAGACGACAGACATAGAAACTCTGGACGAAACTCCACCCCACTTAACTGCATAACTCCCCGCACTTTAGGTAAAAACAGGTTACCTGAAGTGCGCAACCCTTAGCGACAGCTTCGTCCTGATTAAGCGTCGTCGACGGTTCCTTGCCGAGTGTCGACAGAATCAACTGACGAACCATTGGAATTCTCGTACTTCCGCCCACGAGCTCGACCGAATCGATCGAGTCGGCCTTCAGTTCTAAAACAAGTCTGCCCTGTTCACCACCAGTTTCGCCAACATTTCATACAGCTCCCCCTATAAGTGTTGGTCCCTTTCCTTCCTAGTAACATCTAGGTAAATTCCGTCGCGTTGATTGACCACGTCCATTTTGAACCACTCAACTCAATACAAGTAAATTGGCAAAGCCGAAAAGGCATCCTGCCGTTTCACAAACAAACACCAGCACATAAGTTTTTCAAGCAGCAGAGAAAACGAGGCCACGATTGATCGCCGCACTGCGTTTTTCTCCTCCCTTGTAAACAAATGAAAAAAGTAGCGAACACGCTACGCAACACGAACTGCACGGGTTTTGTAAATGCTTAGCCAACACTCAATATTCTCCAATGTTCTGCCATTTACTTAGTGTAATTTTTTGAGGGGGGAAAAGAGGGGGGAAGGTGGGGGGGGGGGGGGGAATCCCAGAACGACCAGTAAGCCTCCTTTTGCTTACGCGCTGCGCGCTTCAGGCAGGCTGCAATAAAAGAGTTGAAAGCATCGACCCCTAACCCAGACGGATGCACGTCACTGATAGGACAGACTGGTCCCACCAGCTGCAGGGAGAATATCCGCTGACTGAAGAAAATCAGCCGTATAGGCGCGTATAAAACACGCAAGATAACTCACTCAGGTCAGTGAGAAGTCGCTTGAGCAGATTCTCGAGACGTTTCCACAGCTCAGCACACATTGACTCGAAATCAGATCTGAAGTAAAACGTCCAACATATATTCTAGCATCTAATAAATAAGCAGCCCCCACTAAACACAATTTCCAAATAATCCCCAACACGCCTTCTTTTGAACAGTAACTACTAAACAAAGGTAGTTGCGCGATGTCGAAGGAGCAACTACAAGTACGTAGAGTATGTACCTTTGCAAACAAGTAGCACGCCTCTGCCCACCTTTTAGTCGTTGCCGAGACATCCTTCTCGTTGATAAAGCACTCAATATTGAGCGGAATAGCATTCGAGTTCGCACTCATCTGTTTCTTAATCTTCTCGCATTCATCACCAAGTCGAATCCAAGCTCGTGCATTCTTGCGTGCATCAACCTACAACTCAAACTTCATTCACGCCTGCAGAGTGGAGCAACGAAACTCGCCTTAAACTTGGTCAAAAACTCCTCTGCGAAATGCTCGCGAAGAACAGCGTCAAAGTCGCGCCCTCCTAACGTCGGATCAAATACACTGCCCAAAACCTACAGAGGTGATGGCCGCTTAGTGTAAGTCTTATACATGCATACACGTTCCAGACTGACTCGCAATTCCTGCTTGCTGAACGAGCAAGCACAAATCTGCGTCGAGGTATGTCCCACATCAACAAAGACGACAATGCGCGCCTTCTCCGTCGCCGGATCGGGCAAATCTTTCGACCGATAGATCCCGTAGTTTAACGCCACTAAAGGACAAAAGCAAGAAGCATCAACTGCAGCATACAAGTCGCTCGACTCGACTCGACTCACCAGCCGTCGTGTCGTTCATGAGTTTGAGAACGTTAAGCCCAACAACTTGAGCCGCATCGAGTAACATTCGTCGCTGTGTATCGGTGAAGAAGCACGGGACCTAAACAGTAACAATCGCATGCAAAAACAAACAACAGACCATAAAACTGGTTACGGAAAGAACCCTACCGAGATAACGCAGTCGGTGACACGAGCGTTGAGATAATGTTCGGCAACTTCTTTCAATTTGAGTAACATCATCGAGACAAGTTGCTCGGCGGTAAATGTCTGGCGTTGATCGAGATACTGAACCTAAACAACGAACAACGCGAACGCATTAACTCGCACATGCACAATGTGGTTCATAGTATTGACCCAAAATCACACGACCCGATTTCGGATTCAAAAAGCCCCACGAGCGGTCAATCTTCGAAAGCTCGCTCATTGGAATGCGCGAGTAGTTAATCTGGTAACTCTATCGCGCTCGACGGACGGGTAAAACGAGCGCTGAAAGGCGATCACAACACTCGCTTGTTTGAGCGAGCGGAAACGACGGGGATGGCGATGGAACACAACGATCTAAGTCTGCCTACATCCTGTTCGCGCGATCGCTGGCGAAACGCCATCGAACCAACCTCCCCGTGGTGAAGAAGGACGGGAGAAAGACGAGTCCAGAGCAGAAGATGCTGCCATAGTTGGAATATTTCGAAGAGCTCAACTGGCCAGAACCGTCGATGCCACTAACTCTCGACGAGCTCGAAGAACGACGCCCACTAGTGAACGATATCTACAAGGCCTCATCAAAAAATGCTAGGAAGGCTAGAATGGTCTCGATGAAATAGCCGCCTTCCACGAAAGATGTTTATAGTTGAGAGCGACGCACAGCCCTTGCTACGTTTCTGAGAGGTCGTCGAAAGGGATCTCGAGTCAACAACGTTCGATCGTGCCCTTGAACTTGAATCGGATCTCAGCCGATACCCGAAGGAAACGCTGACATCTTGATGGAACACGTTGATATGCAGCTCCAGAGGGGTCGACTAAAGGCCGAACTGGTGCTGATAGCGATATCGCAGTGGATGGGAATGAGATCGTGCCCGCCAGTTCTGGAAGAGCAGCCTGGTGGGATATCGTGTGACGAGCAGGCAGCGTATCAATGAGAATGTTTCCCGGAAGAGGGGGCGCACTGTCTTGAGAAGACGCCACGGCTCAATGGAGTCATCAAGTGGACAAAGAACAAGAAGAGCTAAGTAGACTGGATATCGCACTAGATATTACTAGCTACCTTAGCACGTGCACGGGTGGCTTTGCCTGCAAGA
>JAQGBB010002872.1:0-10119 GCA_034691745.1 Prismatolaimus dolichurus | reverse complement strand
CCGGGGGGGGGGGGGGGGGGAGGTTTCAGAATGACCAGTAAGCCTCCTTTTGCTTACGCGCTGCGGGTTTCAGGCAGGCTGCAACAATAAAATTTCACGCAGACGTCTACTTCGAGCAACCATTGCAAATAAATACAGAGGTGCATTTGGCGCCCTGAAAAAAAACCGGGAAAACTATTTTTCTTGACTCGCTATCGCATTACGACTAAAATACGCCAGTCAGAAACAGACTAAATCCAGAAAAAATAGCACGAAAGAACCTGGAATGATAATAAAAGCATTCTATGATTTCTAACAACCCTTTGTCAAGCGCTAAAATATGCTCGTCTCTTGACTAACAGCCTCTTTGGCTCTGAACGGACTAATGCAGAAAAATCGATAAATATCACAGCAGATAGAGAAGGAATTCAAAATTGTTAAAGCAAAAATGATAAAACAATATGAGAGAACAGAGGTTAAGATGCTGTTTGGCACTGGCACTACAAATGAGCGTCTGTGGTTAGCTTGACGCCGCATGCAAGCCAAATCGATAGTAAATAGTCGGGCCACTAAAGCTGCCCGTCTCGTCGGCGTCGTTTGGTGAAGGTTGCGACGGCGGCTCGAGGCCAACGCTAAATTCTATCCATTCGGCGTGACCGTCTCGTGGAGGTGGACACAGGTCGATAAGCCTACAATGAGATACCCTATGCAACATCGGGAACGACCCTTCGCTGGGGTTGGATCAAAACTCACTCTTCCAGCTCGCTAAGTATTTTGTACACTTTTTCTTGTGCACTTGAAATAAATAAATAAACAAAATGAAATATATAAAAAATGAATAAATAAAAAAATTATAAATAAAATAAATACTAAATAAAAATGAATAAAGAAAATAAAAAGTAAATAGAAATAAATGAATAAATAAAACATAAGCTAAATAAATAATAAATAAAATAACAAATATATAAATAATAAATAAAAATGAATAAATAAATAATAAACAAATTCTTTTAAATATCAGTCTTTAAAGACAGCCGCGAAAGCACAAACCTTTTTTGACGACGTTCCTCGTGTCCCGGCAAACCTTTCATATAAATCGCTTTGGTTCCATGGGCAAGAAGTGACATCGAGCAGCCAGAACGATTCTAGAGCAAATAAGTTACACGTGGCTCACCATGTCCGATCAGATCGCGATCTCGACTGCACTTTGCAGTCACTCACTTGGATCTCCTTGGCCATATCGTCCAGCGTAAAGTCTGCGTTTCCCTCAATACGCCAACGGTCCCACAGCGTGAACGCGAGCTCACTGTTCTTTACGCGCTGTATCTGTGGAGGTGCCGGCTCGCAGAAGACGACAAACGGATCCGCTGCCAGGTGCAAGAAGCCTGACGTCCAACGTAAATCGGTCAGGAAAAAATGGCAAAAATCGACTTTTAGTTTAATTTTACGCACAATTTCGCATACTGCCCACTTGACAGCCCTGAAGCAATTTGACCAACTCGATGCAAGCGAAGCCGGCAATCACGGCCGTCGTCGTTGCGATTGCTGGCACGATTCGCTGCAAGAAATTGGCCATTTCGCTTTTACCCCTACCCCACTGGAAGGACTAATTTGACCCCTACCCCTGCGATGAACTTTGCAACATGCCGTTCTTCAGCGGGTATGCCGTACATCAGTGAACGCAGATTCTGGAACGGAAAAATCTGGCCTGTTCTTCGCACATAAACGACTTTCAGAACAGAGCTCACAGCTGCCGCAGCAATAAAATCCACGTGATCCTCGTCGTCCTTCTCGAACACTGCGGGCCTCACTTTCAGCGTTACTGCAAACGTTCACTTGAACAATTATAACCGCCGAATTACTGCTCTGATTTGCACCCTACGTGTTCTGCGTTCTTGAAGTGACTTTGAAAGCAGTGCCGAAAGCTTTGCTCGTCCCTCGACTGACGATTTCGTCTGCTCCAATTGCCCGACGTCCTCCGAGTCATCATCGAGTGAAATTTTCTGGAACCCAATCATAGATTTTATTTGCGTTTTTTGATCGATTGGTACCAAACAAAGGTGCCCCAAATATTCTTAGTACGTGCCTTATTCTTGGGAATGTACTGAGGCGTCGGAATGGTGCTAAGCAGTTCTTGAACACAGTGCGGGTCAAGATCCTTCAATTAGAGCGCCAAGTATTGTTTCTGCTAATGATCATTGCTTTAGGATGTTTCGAACCTTCTGCGTGAAGTTGATCGAGTAGACGGAGGCAAAGAGCTTAGCTAGCGAGACGACAAAGCTCAAGTGCCTAGAAATAGACGCCGTTAAAAAATAAAACCGTCACGTGACCGACACCAGTCAACAAAACGAGTTATGTGACGGAAGAACCGAATTTTTAAGGTGGATTCGTCGGCTAAGGTATGAGTTTTCTTGGCAGCTTATAATCGCCAGATTCAGCGCATATGATCGCGCGATACCTCGTTAAAAGAGAAAATTTCAACTTAGATGCTAAAGCTAAACACGCGCTAGTTGTTTTATCAGCAGCTAATACTGTCCAAACAAAGTTCAAAAGTTTAAGAAATTTTCTTCGCACTTTGCGAAAGTCATTGGCAATCGATTTGGACGGGCAGCACGTCAACCTGTAGCGAAAAATATGACTTAGACATGATTTTCTTGTTAGTGCAGAACGTGCGCTCCCAACTTGAGTAACACGCTAAATTTTCAACGTTTTTGCAAAGTTTGATCATCGACAGGAACTTGCAACATTGGGGCACTGCGCATATCATGAACACTATAAGCCTATGATAGACTATAGTGTCAATGGCGCTCTTTTAAAAAACGTATGAAAGGCAGGGCTAACGTAAAAGTGCCAAACTGCACCGGATTACAAATTTTTTGACGAATTTTACTGATCAAAAATTGAAAATAAGCGGTTAGCCGACCTATCCACCTTAAACGTACACTTGATTTGTCGGATCGAATACAATGGGGGTCGGTGGCCGTTTCGGCAGTTGCCAGAACGGGCTCCCATCGCCGAGTTTGACGTCGAGCGGCAAAGCGAGAAGCAGATCGCGGGCTTTGAAGTCAAAATAACGGTCGAATTTGTGACGCGCAAGGGCAACGCAGTCGTTCCAGTTCTTCGGCTCATCGCGAAGAACGCGGGCGACAACGTCGAGACCGTTCATTTCCTCGTCCGTTTCTTCAACGTTCGCGAGTTTCTGGAAGCGATAGAGAGAATAGGTTTTTACCATTTAACTTCCTTTTTCGTTGGGATACCTCGAGGAGCGCGGTCGGTGTCTTCCACTGTTGCCAGAATCGGTTGTAGGCATCGGGCTTATCACAGACAAGCGACTGGAACTAATCACAGAAATAAGCAGAGGTATGTCATCCACAACTTTTTGAAAATTTAAAAAGGTCTAATTCTGAGAACTACCAAAAATTGCTAAAATTTCCGAAAATTTTTTCCTTTTTAGGCCCACTGACGCACGTCAGTGGGCCTTATGCAATCGAGGGTCTCTGTGTGTGCACGCTGTAACTCTTGAACGAAAAGGGCTAGCAAGCTAATTCTTTTTGCAGTAAATACCCTAGGACGAGTAGGGATTTCACTTCATTGTGGTACCCCGTGGGGTCTCATGCTCCCCGAGAACGGAGATCCACAAGGTCCACTTCCACGTGTTTTGCGCGTAAGTCCAGAATGCCTTCGCGGATTTGGCTGCAATTTTGTACGAGCATTCCCGTAATAGTGTGCTCCTGAAATGTACTCTCATCGGTGTTCTTTGTCATAAATGGTTTTAAGCTCACTGGGATATGCTAAGTCAACTCCGCTTAACTATAACTTGAGATCGCCTTGACGGATTTGGCTGAAATTTTGCACATACATTCCTATCGTAGTAAGCATTTTTCGTGACTAATTTTAGGCCCACTGCAGAGTTGCCACTCGTTTGTCAAAATAAAGTTGACGGTCAGTTTTTCGGGTGTCGACGGCCATAAACCACATCAAAATGGAATGCTAAGGCCAATAACGACTAATTTCTGACCGCGAGCGCAGCGAAAATTTTTTTGAGCTTACTTCGAAAAAAAAAAACACAGTAAAAGCATGACGCGAGCGTAGCGAGCGGCCAAAAAATTTTCAGATTTTTTTCAAAAAAATTATCATAAAATTCCTCTTTTGGTCAAATAACTGGCAAAAAACACAGTTCTGGCCTCAAAATGACGGTCATTGAGGGTCAAATGGCAACCCTGCCACTAACAAACTGCGTCAGTGAGCTTCGAGGATAGGTACATCCGACTTGTTAGTCTTGACGGTGGCTATCTCCGACCGAGTCTGGGGTGCGCCCTGCCTTTATGTCTGCAATGCAGGTAAAGGTTTACCTTATTTCTGGCCCACTGAACGGCATGCTCGAATTTGGCAGGAAATGACTTGAGCGTACAGAGAGGAAACTCAACGTTTTCTACGGGATCTCGCTACAAAAAGCGAAACAATCCATCGGTCCTATTCATCACGTTGTGTCCGTCGGTCGCCCACCTGGCTGGCGTAACTTTCAGTCAAATGGGGCAGGACAACTTGAACATGGCCTAAAAAGGTGTAAAAATCGATCCTTTCTTTCGTAAAATTTTTTCTGAAGGATTATTGACCTTTTAAGCCGACAGTGCCTGAATCGATGAACGGTTTCTCTGCTCGCACACACCGCGAATCGATGTAGAGCCGCGAATCGACGTTGTCGAGAGCACCAACAACGACGTCTAGGCGCTCGAAAAACGCGTCGGAAAACGTCTCTTCGCTCTTCGAATCGTGGCAGACTATGCACAAACACGATGGATAATAGGAGTTCCAGCTCTTCACTCTGAAGGATTGCACCTTTTTGTTGCATTGCCTTCAGATTGACTTCTGAAAACAAGAAAGCAGACTAACACTAAGTGCTCACGTTCAAATCCTTCGTAAAAATAATCGCTTAGCTTTGAAAAATCTTCAAACATGCTCTCTAGTTTTCTTAGGGGCCTTCCATAAAAGACGTCCGAGCCGAGGGGGAGGGGGTCAGGTCAAAATGGACATTTTTGAAAAAGGGGAAGGGGGGATAGAAAAATTCAAATTTTTCTCGGACGTCTTTTATGGTATGCCCCCTTATGGTATGTCTCCTCGCGAGACCTACCGGGATTGATTAGCTTAATCGATTCCTTCGCGACTTCACTTTTAGATTTCTAGAAGCAAGTGAGACATTTTTCCTGTCTGAAGTAGTCCACAACAAGCTGCTTCAAACTGCGCTACTTGAATGTGTTCGGGCAAGAAAAGGAACTGTCGATTGAGATTCGACTTCTCGATCAGATCGTGGTCCGTCACCACAATCTACGTGTCAAACGAAGGTCAAGAGAATGGCAAGCTTTGCCTCAAGCTGCAAGTAAACAAACCTCGCCACCCGACGCCGTAGAAACACCTAACAGCGCTAACACCTTCAGCACTTCACAGCCGATGGCGCCGCAGCCGACCTGCAATTATCTCTTTTGATAGGTCGAAAAACTTGACGTTCAAATCACGTGACGTACAAGAAAGATCTTGCTTGAACGCAGTCGCTCGAAAAGCGTGTCGCCGATGCAGATCTCCAACGCGTCGTATCGCGAGGACATAGGTGCGGCGAAAGACGTGTCTGCAGGCGGTGCACCCGCGAGACGCTGCGAGGCAACTTCCACCGCATCCACGTAAAACTGGCAACGAGAAAGGTCACGTGACCAATGGGACGAGGTTGAACATGTTCTAACTCGTTCACAGTCTGCGTACCCACTGGTCAATGGGACGAAAACGGCCTGTAACTGCCTTGAGGACTTCCTGGGCGGCGACGCCCCCGATGACCGAGCAGAGAGGCGCGAACAAGCCCTGCGCCGTGTAGGCCAGAAGACGGACGACATGCTCGTCCAGCTTGGATGATGAGCGGACGTTCGGCGATTGCTCTTTCAGCAGCTCTGACGCTGTGTCCAGCAGCATGTCCGCGTCGACAGCTGACCTACATCAGCACGTTCACTATCGATTGATCGAAGAAAGCAAAATCTAATACAGCAACGGATAATCGGGCTTTTTACCAGGGCGTCGGTAGACGCTGATAATTCTCCTGAAAACGATTCAGCGCAAGGAATCCAACGTGTGCGCTGAATGACGTCTAAACAAACATCATTCATTTTAGAGAGGGAACTTGAAAACATGGGACGCGCGTGTATGACGTCACGCCCAGGGACTGAGGTCCGGCCCGAAGTGGCGCCGTGTGCCTACGGAAATCGACCCTCAGTTAAAGGCATAAGAAAGCAAAATTTTCCAGGGAAGGGGGGAGGTAAAACATAAGATCAGCAAAGCAAAAAACGCATCTGATGGCTAATTTTCGAAAAATCATAACTCGACATAGGAATATTGGAGAACGAAACGGAAGCAGACTCGAGCTCCTCTCGATGAGCACTATAAGCGGGCACCATTTTTAAGTTTTAAAATTTATTTTAAGAAGCGAAAAATGTGCACAATTTAGGGAATTTTGGTCAAAAAAGTCAACTTGTTGAAAGTTAAGCTTACTCGCTGTTGAAACCGCAACTTTCTCCTTTTTTCCTCCCACCGAGAGTAGGGCCCCTCCGGCCAAGCCAGGGGATAAACCCACCCTGCCTCATGCCTGCCTAGTTACCATGCTCTTTTGGAAATCGGTGACGATCAAATTGGGACTGTTCTGGCTCTCTACGAGCTTCACGTGATGAAGCTCGGCCTCATCGTCGACAATGAGCCGAGCAACACCGCCGCCCGTATGGGCTGAGAACACCGAAGTATCGCCGATTTGAAACGTGTGTGCGTCGATGACTAAAAACGTTCATTTCTGTGCCCTGAGGGAGTGCGGGAGGGAGCTGATTAGCATGCCTTTAATTGTGAACGATTTGCCATTAATTTCGGTCATTCCTCTGGTGACCTCAGCAAAGGAGACACGATCGCCGTCGTGGAAACCATGTCGGGCTTGGTCAAACGTCGTTACAACACCTTGTTTAGCCTGATTGAAAAAAGAGCTGAGTGATTTTTCTTTTTTAATTTTTCGACAAGCTTCTCGCTGACTTGCCTTCGTTATGCGCTCAATGAAGACCTCCTTGGACTGCTCGTCGTCGCGGAACTCCTGCACCTTGAACGAGGCGCCAAAGTCGCAGAATATGCGACCGAAGACGCCGCAAACATCGACGTAGACGAACTATAGACAACGGAGGTCTTTTTCCATTTCAGGGACTTCCCTCGACATTGGACAGGAAAAAGTGAAGAAAACCTTTATCGGTGGTCGATGATGGTGGCAAAAGTTATCGAGATCGTGGACGAGTTTTGTGCCAATCGCGGCGACGACAATGCACTAGGAACAGTTCAGAAATCAATCATATCAATGACCTCAAACGTGGCACCTAATTATTGTTAGCTAACACCACTCCAAATCCAGTTTGGCTTCCTTTCGTTGTTGAAGATCAAAATTACCATGTTATTTTACAAATCTGTCATTTTTTCAAATATTATTTTAAAAATTTTGGTTGTTGAAAAATATAATCAAAACATTTCCATTATTCAATATCTGCATATTTAGTTATTTTGTGCCACTTTGTAACACTCCGTGAATTAAAAACCCGTTTTAGCTACGTCTGATCTGCTGTATATATCTGTGCAGTTGAGATTTCACTGTTAGATGTACAGCCCCGCAGCTACACGCCCTAGTCCTAGACTAATGGTGCCCATCGATCGAAAGATCCGTCATTTCCCTCATTTTTTTCTCTTTCCGCATTTTTGTGGCGCTCCCTTTCGGAAGGAACGATTGGCCGATATTGCTTTACGAGAAATCCGCACTTCAAACGTAACTTGCTGCATTTCGCGTCCTCACAATAAGAGAGTGTATCGTATCTTTCGTATAAAAAGATTAAATTTCCTACTCAAACACTATTTCTGGGCTTTTCTAGCCGCGCTCTTTCAGTCGGTTGGAATAGAACGACAAAAAGGCGTGTGCGTGTCGGCCGCATTCCTTGATTGCATAAAGCAGCTCAATCGGCGGGAGTGCGAGTTCATTCGACAGACGCAGAGCGGAAGCTATTGAATGGCGTCTGTGCGCTACCCGGCACATGTTGTATTTGACTCGCTGCTTTTAGAAAATTAAGCTCCACAAAACATAAAGCTTCAGAGACCAATCGCTGATTGCAGGCAAAAAAATCGGAAATACTTTCCGTTTGTGCATAGTAATGAGCACATAATTTTAGAGTCACAGAAAATAAACAAAATTAATCGCAAACCGAAAATATCATAGAGGATACTTGATTTCTAAATATAGTAAGAAACTGAATTATACAGCCTACTAAAGTTGGCGATAGTTTGCGAAAAACGCCGTGCAGATATAACACTTTATTTTTACTTTTATTTATATTTCTTACATTTTCAATATTCAATATTTTTTGTTCTCTATCCAGTTTTACCTTTGAACTCGAAAAGAATTACTCGAACATCTGTCTTGATTTTTAGGTTGAACGAACAATGCATAGAAGCTTCGATTTTAGCGTTAAGCTTAGGTTAAATAAATTTGCGTTTCATATGAAAAAATTACGCGGACTTACTTCACTAGGGTTGAGAGTTAGAAAGGGAGCACAAAATTTTGCCCCCCCCCCGCCCCATGGGCCCCAATTTTTGCACCAAATTTTCCCCACTCGAAAACATGCTAGAAACTAGCGTTAGCTGTGATGCACTGTACACTATGTAGACTTTAAATGTCACCCTCACGCTTTTAGGTCAAAAAGTTTGAAAATTTTGAGAAAAAATGACAGAATTTGCCAAATATTTTCGGAAAAAATGTTAAAAAACTAGGGAAAAATCGCTGGAAAAAATGGTTCAGAAAAATGTCGTTGGCAGTTGGGGGTATTTTTAAAAATTTGCCCCATGGGGGAGGATGGGGCGGGGTCCCCATGGAGCCGCCCCAAACTGCTCTGCTAAAGCTAACTTCACCAACTCTTACGAATGAATATTGCTTTAAAACGCGGGTGCTTTCAAAATGTGACGAAACTGTGGTAAATTTTCAGTCGAAAAGGCGATGTCGCATAATTTGTGAATCCATCATGTGAGGTTTCATGCATGTTTTACCTGAAATCTCTTCATGAAGTAGAAGTCGAGCTTCGCGACGCTAATCGCATCCACCTTGACATTTGGGTTGAGTTTGCGCAGTTTTACGACGCATGCTTCGGCACTTGAAAAATCGATGATCGATAAGCATAGAGTAGAACCTATTAGCTAGCGCGCTACCGATTGCGCTTCTGGACAACGTCCTCTTCGGTGAGGAAAAATGATGCGCCGAGATCGGCGTAGCTCGCCGACTGCCAGTCTTGGATGGTCAGATTTCGGGGACCGGCTAGAACGACGTTCTTCGCCACTTCTAGCGTGACCGAATTCAGTCCGATGATGAGAACAGATGAGGTCGATAGCTGACGCATCGATCGGTCGCCAAGCACGTAGCGTTGACGGCTAGATCACGTGCATTTAGGAAATCGTAGTGCGCTCGCTGTTTCGTTCCGAATTTCGATTCAGGACGTTTGCGGGAAAAAGGGCCACCCAAAAACTTGCCGAAAAAATTTTCAAGAAATTTGATCAATTATCTGACCATTCTTGGCTTGTTGTTGTCTACTGACTTTCGTTTGAAATTTTATGTACTGTATGTGAGTAGAAAATGAGGATACTATATGGCGTCCGCTGAATCAAACCTCCCATGTAGCCACAGTGAGATGGTGTGCCGAGTAGAGCAAGATTTAGGCTCTCCTCGGTGGTCTTAGACACTGCGTGCACGACAGAATGGGATATGTGCGTACTTGTATAAAGCATCGTCCACTGCCATAGTGCTCATTGGCTTCCGCCTGCAGAATGAAAGGATTCAAGCAGACCGACGAAGTTTCCAGACGCACGCGATCACGACATTTTTACGAGTCTGAAGCCTATAAAGCTTGCCGATTACACAACAAACTGGCTATTCCAGAGACATTAAAACGACGTTTATATAGACTGGTGCATAAATGTTGATGAGCTTTTTTTGAAACAGATGTCCCAGATGCCATTTTGCGTACTGGACCAAGGCTAGGCGATGTACAGATGTTTGCTTCCTGCTTGCATGCATGCTTGCTGAGTCGCTTGCTGCGTCGA
>JAQGBB010002871.1:0-10120 GCA_034691745.1 Prismatolaimus dolichurus | reverse complement strand
AACATTACCGTTTATGGAAACATATGCGTGACTTTTCTCTAATATTCTGTAAATTTTTGAATTGGCAAGCGTAGTTTCTAACCTAATTTTGCCAATTCAAAAATTTTACTAATTAAAAACGAATTTTTATTAAATTAAATATAATTTAACTGCTTTAATTAAAATTACAATTAGATTCATTTTAATTTATTTCCATTTCAAATCAACTTTAGTAATCTCTGTTAAATTGAATCTAATTTAATTATTTTAATCTAATAATCTAATATATATGTATATATATCAATTTTAATTTGTTTTCATTTTAGGTCAACTTGAGTAAATTTAGTCTAATTTAATTATGTGTCGTAAATCAATACCAACATATGAGCAAATTTCCGCCCGAATTTTTCCGCCTTTTGAGGAGCAAAATTTTTGTTTTTCGGCCCGCAAGCAAACTTTGCTCCACCGACTCTCATCCATGATTAGGTGTGGCGAGGCGAATTTCAAGGCATTGAAGTCGCGGCAAAAATCTATCGCATATCTCCCCTGCTAAAACGGATCATCGTCGTCGAAGAAGCCGGTCGCCGTCGCCGCGTTGTCGAACTCGTAAAGCGCGCACGAGTCGCAATCGAGAACGAGTATCCCCGCCTCCGGCTCTTCTCACACATCAACGTACTGCCCGTACTCGGCTGCTCCGTTGAGCCGATCGAACTCGACGTCGACTGTGACGAAGCAACTGAAGCACTGAGGTGACTTTCATTTCAAAGATGTTTTTTCGTCCAATCAAATGTGATCAAGAAGGATACGGTAGCTTGCGTATTTCAGTCTTTATGCAGACGAACTCGGTGCCGTCGACGCTGCAAAGGTGGCCGCACAGCTGGCAATCGGACGCGAAGACGCCGAGCGCATACTAGCACAGCTGCGCAAGGACGCGCTCATCGTGCCCAATTTTGTGCTCATTAGCGCGTGGATGATGTACGGCTCGCTGTACGACGTGTTGCACACCGATTCGTGTGGTAACATTTCTGACGATTGCGTTGGCGTGCCATGCTCTTTTGCACGATTTTCTTTTTCCTAGATCTCGTGATCGACCAGGAGCGAGTATTGAGGTTTGCGGTCGACGTTGCAAAAGGAATGGATTACCTGTACTCGCTCGAGCCCACTGCTAATCGCTTCTGGCTCAATAGCCGAAACGTCGTGGTACCAGAAGGATGTTAGAGATCGATAGAATCAGAGAATCATGCAGCAGCTAAATCAATAGCCGCAGGCATTATTCTGCGTGAAAAATTCGATTTTTTAACGGAGGGGCACAGGGCAAAAAGGACGGAGTGATGTCTGATCAGTGAACATGATCGCGTTTTTGCTATGCTCCTCAGCCGCTTCTCTCATAGAAGAGTGACTATTTTGCAGCTAGGCGAAGATTTGATTGCAAAGCTGTCAATGGCCGATACGAAATTCTCGTTCCAACAGGGGAAGCGCGTTTACGTGCCAGCGTGGATGTCACCAGAAGGTGTGCATTTTTCTCATGGCACTCTACGTAATCCAAATCTAACTGCAAATAAAGCTAAGAAGTGCCCTAATTGCCGCATGTGGTCACTCACCGAGGAGACAAAACTCACAATTTCTATTCGTAGCTTTACAACAGCCACCCGAGGCGGTAAACGCACAAGCGGCGGACGTTTGGAGCTTGGCGATTCTACTCTGGGAGCTGAGCACGCGCGAGGTGCCATTCGCCGAGTTTAGCGCATTTGAATGTGGACTGAAGGTGAACGAGAATATTTATAAGACCTAAGGTTTCTTTTTGAAAAAGTTTTACTAATTCGTGTTTCGTTTTTTGACAATTTTGAAGACTTTTTCTGCTTTTTTTCCTTTTTTCATTTTGCTGTTTGTTTTTATTTTTTCAGCTCAATACTTTTTGACCCTCTAAGCTAGTACCACGAATTTACGCATATTTTCGAAAGACGGAAACATTCTTAAACACAAAGTGTGTCAGCTTCTCGCGGTTTCTCAGATTTGTATGCAGCTGATGTAAAGAACAAGCATGCTTAGTTCGCTGTAGTTTTTCTTAATCTAAAATTTTTCTGACACGTCTCTAGATAACGCGTGAAAAGCTTCGTCTTGAAATCCCGCCTGGTTTCTCGCGAAGCACACAGAGACTTATCGCCCTTTGCATGAACGAAGAACCGGGTCGTCGACCGACGTTCGCGATGTTGTTGCCGATTCTAGAGAAGATGGCAGCGAAAGCCTAAGCTTACACATAGCAGAATGAAATGGAAACGAAAATATTGGTTTAAAAAAACTTTGTCGTTTTAATTGAAAGTTTCGACAATAAAGACTTCGATGTATAGGTTGAATCACTATGCGTGTTCGCTTGTCTGATTGTTCAGCTGTAATTCTTGTTACTCACATTTTCACCATCCCACGACACTAGTGATTGTTTCTGGGCCGATTTTCCGTTTCCTGGACCCTTGGAAAAATTTCCTTTTTCCTTTCCATTTCCGAGGGGATCGGAAAATACATTTCCTTTCCGTTTTCAAGGCGATTGAAGAAAATATTTTTTCCTTGCCGTTTTCTTTCCGGGACCAAGGAAAATTCACTTTTTTTCCGGAAATTTTGCGAAGAAAATTGCTACACGACACTCAAAATGAATAACCAAAATCGATGATTTTTGGGCTGCTGAACCGAGAGGGCAAATCAACAACGCGATGGAATGAGTCGAGTTTTACTCCTCTCTTCTTTGTGTTCACCCATCGTGCGCGTTCTCGTTTGCGTTCTCTCTCGCGACGGCTGTTATGCCTTTTGGTACCTACACTCGCTAGATGTGCTTTGCTATGTTACTTCATCTGGTTGTTTGGGTCTTGATAAGGGCTTCCAGGTGGAGCCGAAAATTCGACTCATTTCATCGCGTCGTTGATTTGGCCTCTCGGTTCAGCAGCCCAAAAATCCTCGATTTTGTTTATTGATTTTAGCCGAGAGCGTGAACCCCACTTGCTTTACTCAAAGTGACACGACAATATAGCGGCAATGCTGCAAAATGGAAAGAATAGATCTGCGAAGGTGCATCATTTGCATTTTACTCGACGTCAGGTCGAGGCTAAGACGAAGGAGACGTTTCTTGACCTTGTTTCCTTCTAATCAATGTCATCATCTAACGTCTGCGAGTGAAACAAACGTGAAAGCGGAAGTTATTTCCATTAATAATCTCCACCCTCCGTCAGCCTCGAAGATGGAAATTAGCTGCAAGTCGTTGTGTGTAGCATTCCGTGATTAGCTTTTACTCATATCGAAACGCGCCGCGCAGCTAATAGCTGTTAGCTTACGAAAGTTGTGCCGAACCAAAACGAAAATGCAGCCGGCGATCGAAAAGCTCCTGGAGGACTACGAGAAATTCGTGAGCATCACCGAAGACGTGCACGCGATAACGGCCTACTTCAATCAGATGCGAATCTTGATGATTACGGTAACGGTAACCGGCTACGTTGGCGGTGCGCTCTTCTTGCTGATAAGGTTCTGCCCGAGGCGACCGAGACCGAGCGGGCGTCCCGTTCGCTATTGGCAGAGCGTTGACGACGAGGAAGCTGGTCGGGGTCGAGAAGGCGGAGAGGACCGTGGAGGTATGGAGGAGAATGACACTCAGAGGACAGCCGGAACCTTTCGAGCACCGCTTCGAAGCGATTCACCGCCTCTGATTGGCTACGACGCGAGGAAGGATGTGATAATGGAACGGGCTGTACCGTATTCGCGAGGACCGATGACTACGATCTACACGCAGCATGGTGTGGGCCTGTAGAAGACGTCAAGACCGACAATGTTATCTGCGTTTTGTTGCTTGTTCCCCGTAAAAAGTTGACTCCAGGAATGAGATAAATTTTGTATACTCGGGCAAAAATACTACTCTAAGTTTTGTCTAAAGTTTTAAAACGTCTTCAAGAATGACAAAAAGACTTGATAATGTTTAATAGCCGAAAATGCCAAAATTTTTCATTCGTCTTGTCCAGGAACACGAAAAATCCTCAGCTAATTGCATTGGCTTGATCGGTCGCACGCACAAGTCTCAGTAAGAGTCAGTAAGAGAGTATGATTTGATTTCAAGCTACAGCAAAAATCGATTGTGTGCTACTCGCTCGCTAATAGAATCATTTCGAGAGCTCTCATGTTCCTCGATCTAGCTAATTGGTGCTTAGCGATAAAGCACCACAAAAACGAACGAAAGCAAAACAAGTGGTAGTATGGCTTTCATCGTAAAGCCTCTTCGTGCGATTTTCTGTTCTCCATAAATTTGATCAATTTGTCTGACCGAACGTGTTCCATTTTGTCACAACCATGCAACCCATGATGATGCAAGGTGTAGGCGGAGGTGCACAGCACCTCATGTTCCACGCGGACGCGCCGATGGACGGCCCGTGCTGGTTCGGCGCCGGTACCGACCCGATGCTGATGACGCAGCTCGGCGCCAATCTGATGATGCATCCACGCCATCGCACGAATCACTTTTGCGCGCCATTTCAACCGGCCAGCGTAAGCATCTCGAGCACGGTTGTCCTTTCTAGCTAATTTGCTACACAATTCTTTTAGATCCTCGACATGCTCGCGCAGCGAGGCTACGAGCTAATCGCGTCCGAGGCCGGCTACATGAGCATCTTCTACATATGCCGTCGCAAGCTCCAGTAGCGCAAAGATGATCGAAGCTCCGCACCCTGATCGAAAAGACGTCTTCATTTCCGTTATAGCTAACAGTTTGCTTTTCACTTCCACGTAGAATATTAGTAGTACGCTAGCGGCCTGAATGCTCGCTCATAATGAAACTTTTTTTTTCAAAGTTTTGTATTTGCACGTAGGCATTTTTTTTTCGTTTTGCTATCGATTCAATCATGGCCTCTCATTCTGAAGCCGGGCTTATTAGATTAAAACTGCTTCGCGCCGCTTCGTTTTATCTGTTCCACAATTCGACTGTCAATAATGCTTGCGGAAATAAAGGTGTCGTGTCTATCAGAAAGTAACCAAAACAAAGCCTAAATACGCTATCGTCACCGTCGAACATTTTGCAATTAGGCTATAAACCTGTTGAAATTAAAGCTCTCTGTCTCAAATTTTGAGCTCGTTACGTTTTATGTTCACGTACCATAAATGATTTCTAACCTCAGTTTGATGCTGGCAAAATTTCTATAAAAGCAGCTGAATGTGCGCAAGCACCTGAAGCACTATTCATATAGCTTATTTAAAAGTTCTCAGTCTTTTTTCTAGTTTAGAAATATTTTGGACGTTTCTACTATTTCTAATTTTCGAAATTTTCTATATAAATATTAATTTTTTAAGTATTCTAAATATTTTCGGCTTTTCCGAAATTTTCAAAGTTTACTTTGAAGTCATATCACTACTACCCGAGTTGCGATGGCTTCAGTTCGTGTTACTCGTCGTAGATTTAAAAACAGTTTTGACGCGTTGAAAGAGATCGAGCTGAAGCGGACAAAATTGACTTTGAAGAAAAGCTTCGCATTTTCGGCTCAAAAAAAAAAGAAAAAGCGGGAAATCGTATTTTCTCCGGCTGCCTGAGGCTCTCAGAAATAATCGAGATGTGGTGCGACGTAGTAAAACGAGAGCTATCGAATGAATGCAAAGGTTTGCATCAACGTTACGCGTGCGCAACGATATTAGCAATTTTCAGTTTTTGCGAAATGTACGAGTTACGCGATTTTAACCGTAAAGGACGGGCGCGAGAGTGGACTTCAGCTCAAAGTTTGTGCGTCTCACTGCACAGAGCCTAGCAACAACAAAGCCGTCCAGAAATAAAACTTCATTCCGAGCTAGATACTTCGAGGGGATCACTTCTCCTCTCATCTGCCCCACGATCGCTCTAATTGATGCTAAGCAATAAAGCAAAACACGATAAAAGCTTTGCTTCAATTTTGGCCTTTCCGTTCACTTGGTAGTATCTCGCGAACGGCAAGCATTGCTAGTTGAATTCTCCCGCAAAAATGCAGCCTATGATGATGCAAGCTGGAGGCGCACAGCACATTATGTTCCATTCGTGCGCACCGGCCATCATGGACGGACCGTGCTGGTTCGGCAACGGAACCGATCCTCAGCTCATGGTCCAACTTGGCGCCACGCTGATGATGCATCCACGCCATCGTGTCAATCATTTTCATGCGCCGTTTCAAGTGGCGGCCGTAAGCGCATCCCGCCGCTAATAGTAGGAAGCTTATTCAACGGTTGAGCTTACTTTGAAAACTTTCAGGTCCTCGATATGCTCTATCAGCGCGGCTACGAGCTTGCAGGCACTGCAAGCGGCTTCGACAGCATCTTCTACGTGTGCCGTCGCAGGGTTCAGTAGCCGAAACGAACCGTCGTCCAGACGCGGCATGATCGCAAAAGAACAATAGCGTTAGCTTAAATTTTAACATTAGCTTTTACGCAGTAAATGCTTTTCCCTGGTCCCTAAAACATGCGCAGTAGATCAATTTTGCACAGCACGCAATCTGCTTTGTACATGCAGGCCCGAATGTGCTCGTTCGCTGTGTATGCTTTTCACTTGTTTCTCGCAAACTCAACGTTTCAATCTCTCTAGTCAACTAGCCGACATCGAACAAGCAGAATTTTCAAAATATGATCGGTGACATAGGAATCGGCATTCGGTGGACACGGTGAATGCCCCACCGATGTCCACCGGAAAAGCGAATAACACTAACCACTGTCACAAGAGGCGATGGTGGATAGGTTCGGCAGGTTTCTCCAACAAATAGGTGTCAGCGGCCGTGAGTGCATGCCCCAAAGCTAGAAAATCCTAGAAAAATTAAAAATTTTCAAAACTTTTTCGAAAATTTTCGTCATACTTTGTTCAATTTTTTTATAATTTTGCCAATTTTTTAGCAAAATTTTGGAAAATGATTGTGCTACAAGGGAAAATTTTTGGTGGACAAAATTTTCTTTGTCCACCGTCAACCGAGTCCGATCCCTGGGTGACATGCGTACATAAGCTTCGGTGTAAAATTCAAGAAAACACTCATGTTGAAGTCTCATACTAACCGGAAAACAATAAACAAATAGTAGAAAAAAATATATATGCAACATTTTCGAAGCGAAAAATATCGATAAAAATAACATCAAGGCAAGCAACTTTGCGGTCGTAGAACAGAAGGTATCTGCGGCTGACTGGCCAAAAAAAAATTGAGAAAAAGAAATTCGTCGGGACTTGAAGATCGGATCTAGAATGCGTTTTAGATCTTGAACTAGTGACGATTCTTACAGTTGAAAAAATTTTCCAACTTGCACTACAAATTTCTGACATCACATATTTGTAAAGAAGCAGCATTTTGTTTGCCGAGAAAACTAGAATATTACTAGTAACATCCTGTCGATTTTCCGAAATTTGCTACTAGCCGCCATGTAGGAATCGGCATTCGGTGGACAGAAAATTTTTTGGTGAACGGTGGACACCGGTAGACATGGTGGACGTCCACCGATGTCCACCGAAAAAAAAAGAAATGCATTTGGTTTTTGCATAGTCACCATAAGCGACCATGGCAGAAAGCTTCGACGAGGTTAGTGTACTAAGCAGGTGCAAACGCACAAGCCTGCGCTACAAAACTCCGAAAAAAATTTCAAAACACTCAAAAAGTTGGACAATTTTTGTGAAAATTTCAAAAATATTGACCATTGTTTGTCGAAATTTTCGAAAATAATCATAGTATATCGGAAATTTTTTTCGATGGCCATTCGGTGAACAAATTTTTTCTTGTCGATCGTTCATCGAAAACATCCACTGTTCACCGAGCCCACCGAATCCGATCCCTACCGCCATGTAACAGAAATTAGCTTCTGCGAAAAATTAAGGTAGTTTATTTTATCGTTTTGATGCTCGCTTGCGTACTGAAGCTAACGCTGCGCGCATCGTGCTGCCTCAGGCGAAGGCGAACAACAGTCCTTCGACTGTCCGACGTGAAGAGACATTCGGCCGAAGCCGCCGTCACCCTGCTTGGCTTTGCTTTTTCTTTGCCGTAGCGTATGCGTTTGCGGATAGCTCGGTAAGCTTTCTTCCAGGCCTTCGAGAAGCACAGGTAGAGTAGTGGATCTAGCGTCGTATAGAAGTAGAAGACTAGCTCGGTCGCCAACGCGGAAATCAGCAGATCCGCCTGCACGCGTAGGCCGACGGGCAAGACGTGCTGCAGCATTATAATCGTGAAGTGCGGACACCAGCAAAGCAAGAAGGCGAACAAGCCCGTGACGAGCATGAGGGCAACCTGGAACACAGAGAACGGCAAGTCTAGACGCCTGAATGTCAAAAAAATTGTAAAGCGACAGAACATTGCAAAAATATTTCAGAAACATTGCAAAGCGTCCAAACCGGACAAGGAAAAATTTTACGGCATGATTTTTCACCGCCTTTTAAACAAGTCGGACGTGCCTCTTCGTAGGTCCACTATTGTAAAGCTTATCCGCTCGAGGGCGTTTGACTCTGGTCTTCACGAGTTAGCACATTGTTTTCTATTTTTGCATCATACATGAAGCGCAGCAGAATAAAAAGGATGGCTTAGTGATCAAAAGAAAACTCCCCCTTTCCCCACTTTGCGCCTCCTTCCCCCTCTTGTGCTCCCTTTTCCTTCTCTTGCGCCTTCCTTCCCTCACATCGAGAGTAACCTAAAACAGGATGTTTTATGTCTAGGCGATGTAACACCGAAATGTTCCATGCTGTTCCAAAGTGTTCCACTATGTTCCAGACGACACAAAAATTTTTGCACGTAGTTTTTTGTTTATGCAAAATGCTCTTTTCGGCCATACCGATTTCACTTGTTAGCATCTTTCCACGAACTTCAGAGGATTGGCTTCTCCATGCATGCAAGAGGAAATGCGTCGTAAGCGGGCAGCAGTAAAGGAGCGTTCGAAACGAAAAGTGTACGGGCTTTACTCGAGCGCAGTCTCCAAGCCGCACTGCGAATGCGCGTTCATTTTTTATAGTAAAAAATGTTTCAAGTGTTTCAGCCTTTGAAATATCCATCCCTAAATGCCCGTCTTCGAACTCGATCTGTGTATTACCACAGCGTATTCAGCTGCAAAATTTGGAGCCACTAGCTGCTTTATTGCGCCAGTATCTGTCGTGCGGACTATAGACGACGACGGACCGAGGCCATAGCATAAGGTTCCACTACTACGTAGTGTGCCTAAAATGACAAATTTAAAAAGGTAAAGCTCTCGCATGCACTCAACATTCAAAGAAGTCAAACGGATCGGTAGGCCGGCCGACCTACAGAATTTTTAAAGAGTCAAGTAGGGAATCAACTATGTGCCTCTGTCAATAGTTGGACAATCGCTCTGAAATTCGGCATGGAAATGCAGCCAGGCTCCCCCACTAGTCCGGTCTAAACTCGCACTTTTAAAGCGACACCGGTCTTAATGGCGCCATATGACTCTGATCGTGGTTCTATGGCACAATTTTGCAAAATCGACAAGCTTGATCACAGTGTCATCAAAGCTGTGACGCGAATACTTTCAGTGCAACTACCATGGCGTGCGTTTTCTGACATGCCCGAGAATTTCGCAGGACGATGATTCTGCGCCTCGCAAAGTGGTTTAGACTGCAGCAGAAACTGTGCTAAATTCGGTCGATTTTTCAGGGATTTTCGCAGAAGCTGTCGCCTATTTCAAGCACCAAGACATACCTCATGCAATTGGCGTGCCGAGGCGTACAAAACAAACTATTGCGCGCCTCTGCAATAGGGATTCCACTCGGTGCGTGCTGCACGTTTTCGGTACACGGTGCACAAAGAAAAAGTTTGTGCACCGAAAGCTTTTGCGAAAATGTAATATTTTCACCTCTTTTCGAACATTTTTACTACACTTTTCCAGTTTTTTAAGCATTTTGGAACAATTTATTTTCGGTTTTAAAATTTTAAACATTTTTGAGCGCGTGTCTTGAAGAACTTGGTGATACTGTCAAAAATGCAAATATGCATACGCCTTTTACACTTTCTGTGCTAACCTAGAAATGGGTTTTTTAATTTTTTGTAATTTTTCAGTTTTCAGTGCACGTGCATCGAAAATGTGCACCATGCACCGATAAAAAATTTTGTGCACCGAAACGGCATCCCTGCCCTGCAGACCCACAACTGCGCTCGCAAACCGGTTTTGTAATCTACTGTAAATT
>JAQGBB010002870.1:0-10122 GCA_034691745.1 Prismatolaimus dolichurus | reverse complement strand
GGCAAAAAGTTTTAGCCTCCGCTTGTCTCATCCCGCATTGGGACACAATCACAGAAATTTCGAAGCATCTGAATGATAATGGGGAGGAGGGTAGGAACGAAGCTGACGTCAGCTAGGGGATGGGTCGTTTTGAAACTGATGATAACTGACAACAAGGGGCGGGTGGGTACAAATTTCAAATTTTGAGCTGATTTCAGTTGTTTACGGCCTCATGCATAAAAACGAGGTACATTTGAGTCAAGTGATTTGATTATTAAACTTGTCATTGACTTTGAGGTTCGAATATTTTAAAAGTTGACAATGGGCAGTATAGTGCAGCAGCCTAGCTTTTTCAGACACTGCGATAATACTAAATATCACCAAGGCCCAAGAGCTTCATGTGGCCCCACCATCTCGCTGCGCCACGAGTCCACGACCCCAAATTTCCATAAAATAACTCGCACAAATTTTAAGTTTTGATCCACAATTTAGTTTTACGATCGGGATAAAACTTGTTGGGCTTCACTTTTACCTACATGGAGCTGAATCCCGAGAACGTTGACCTAGGTGGATGATCTTCTACATACTGCATCACTCGGCTTTTACCAGAGGTAACGTTATATCAGCGAGTGTTTTTTGAGAGACCATCACGCCTTAGCTTGAGCCTTAGCCTAAGCCTGGACCTAAGCCTTAGTTTAAGCTTAAGCCTAAGTCGATGATCTCTCAGAAAAAGCTTTTCTGAACGTCATATACGTCGCGTCCCGTACTGCTCAAAGCGTTCCTCGTTTCCTCGAACTTTGTATTGCTTAGTACTTTATCAAACGCGTTGTTTGACAGTGTCCCATGAGATGAGACATGCACTTTCACGAGCAAAAGCGTCTCTACGCCAGCAACTAAAAGACTAATTATCAATTAGCACTCGCAAGGACACCGCTTAGCCGTCCAACAAACAAAGCCATCCCATTTACTTATCGTCTACCATGGCAATTATGCACAGTTCGCATTGTTACAGCAAACAAAAGGGAGAGGAGTGTGAAAATGGTGGTTACCCCACTTTATCTACAATTAGATGTGTGCGGATTTTCCTACGAACTTTCCTTCGCTGTGCATCGTGTAGCTAAACATCTACTTTGGCTTGTTTCTCAACAAAATTTTGACGTAGCTTCACCTCAGCTGACACGCCTCTGCACTTGTTTCTGCAGTGCCCGAACGACAGTAAACAACGTGTAAAAACACTGAAAACAAGAGTATCGTATTTCAGAAACAACAAGGTCGTCCGACTACAAAAAGCTCGCGCTTGTCGTTCGGTCTCAGTCGCAACTTTTTCCTCATCTAAAAAGTGCCATAATGGTCCTTCAACTGCCATTCTACCTCGCTGCCATCGCCCTCAGCTGCACCGCCATCACTGTTCGTCGTCCCTGCTCGATCCCCGTCCATTTCCGTTCCGCTACCACGAGCGATCCGTCCGCCTACGGTTCTCCACTTCAGAACATCCCCGCGCAAACCACGCTCACAGGCATCAACGACAAGCACGAGTGTGCCGCAAGGTGCTACACGCACGCGGGCTGCAAGGAGGCCATCTGGCACGGATCATCGTGCATCCTGTACGCCACCGATCTCGTCGGCCCCGGTCGTGGCTGCGACGATCCGATCCGTGCACTGCCCGAACACGACGAGCACGCGGACGACGACGACGATCAGTTCTACAGTATCTCGTGCATTCAGTGCCGCGAGGAGGACGAGGAGAGAGCGGCACATGCGCGTTGCGAGAAGACGCTATACTTTCAGACGGCGGGCACTTCGTTCCAGTCGCAGCACGTAGCGACGATGAACGTCGAGAGTGCAAGGGCGTGTGCGGAGGCGTGCTGGAATCGAAGACATCGAAGCAAGTGGTGGATCCATGAGTGTCAGGCGGCGGACTTTCGGACCAATGCCTCGGGCGGGGGCACGTGCGATCTTCATGCGGTGCCGCATGGCTGCACGATGGGCAGCGCGGAGATGACGGACTTGACGATGACGAATGCGACGGCGCATGTTCATATTGCTTGCATTTACTGCCGTTAGATGGGTTTGGCCTGCTGAACCGTGCGGTCCACCGCGTATCACATGGGTGTAGTAGCTAAAACTTTTGATTTCGTGTTTTTACTATATAAAAATTTTGATACCGCTGTATCTCAATTTTAAAATGCTGACACTGCCGATGAAGATGACGTACACGTGGGGAAATGCACAGTACAAACACAAGCACGTAATTTATAAGTCCAAAAGCACGTTCGTCTTTTTAACTCTTTCCCACTCATGCTGTACGGGGCACGCTTTTGCTTTATTTTTGGGCTCGGAGCTATTCTAGCTATTTACAGTTGTCTGTGCCGTAAAAATTGGAAAAATGTTCTCGTTATTTTTAGTGAAAGTTTGAAAAGCAGTGAAATTTCCACCCTAAAACTGCGTGTTTAAAAAATTATTTTCCCTCGCTAGTGGGCGTTTTTAGCTAATTAGCCACTGTATTCTTAATTTCTAGCTAGGAAGATTCCCTATCTGGAGACAAACTCGGGGATGTTTTTTGTTACTGGGCGATCACGCAGTCAGGAGATACTCAAATTCGTGTGCCTGAGGAACAGTCATTTCCGGTTTTCCCTTTCGGCGAAAGACCCAGTCCCCACGAACGCGAGCCCGCCTACCTCCGCATTCTGTATCCCCGAATTTATCTCCAGATGCGGCATCTTCCTAGCTAGAAAGTAAGAATACAGTAGCTAATTAGCCAAAAACGCCCTCTAGCGAAGGAAAATAATTTTTTTAACACGCAGTTTTAAAATGGAAATTTGACTGCTTTTCAAACTTTCGCTAAAAATAACGAGAACATTTTTCCTACTTTTACGGTACAGACAACTGTAAATAGCTAGAATGGCTCCGAGCCAAAAAGACGCAAAACCTGCCCAAAACAGCATGAGTGGAAAAGAATTAAAAAGTGTAAACGAGTCTTGGAATGGGCGGCTTTCGGCAGAGCCAGATCTACTTTCTTTTTTTCAAACGTTGCATTGTACTATATAAAATTCAAATTATCACCATTATTACCACGTTGTCCTTTCAAAAAACACGAGTAAAGTTTTTATGATGATACTCGATGGCCCGACTTTGATCGACTTTCTCAAAGTCATAAAAAGGTCAAACCGACTACCAGTTTCGCTTTACTTTACCGGTATTGTGTTGTGTCACTCCTCAATTTTTCTATATAGTCCTCTGCAATTTCAGTAAAAAACAGTGCAAACAAGGGCTTCTAAAAACTGCTTCTCCGCCGCGGACACGCCCAAAAATGTTCCTTTTTCCGGCCATTCCACTAGCTGTGTCCTTGCTGCTGCTGCTGCTGACCCGAGTTTCTGGTATCGCAAATCCTCCAGCACGACCTACACCGCAGGCACCGGACGGAGGTATCAAGTGCGACTTCGGTGACTACGCGCGTGATCACGGTGACATACCGAAGAAACCTTGCGTCGCCGAGTGTCTCATCAACGAGGACATTCCCGGTCAAACGTGCATCACCATCTTCAGCGATGAGTGCTGTGGGTGCTTCGACTTCCACCATGCTTGCCATGGACATCCGGAGAATCAGGGAGGCCGCAAACGAAGATATGCTCGCTTGACATCGTAAGACACCAAGGAGCTAAATGAATACGAACTTTGAAAGGAGCATTTGATGTTTTTTAGGGATTTTTGGGCCAAGAACAATTGAACCAAGCTTCTCTGCTCATGGCTTTGGAGCTATTTATACCAGAAACTCAAGCAGTGCATGGACGGTAGATGTACCTCAATGCGTAGAGGACGTGGACGTATGACGTCACGTTAAAAGTTTACTTTTGAATCTCTTTTTCGCATTACTCCGTATAGCATACACATCGGATATCTCCACTTGTATTTTGAAAACAAACCTCCCTAGTATGGATGTCAAGTCACTATCCCGTAACTCAAGGCTGAGGGCAATTTTGCATAATCTTTGACTCGAATGGATATATAGGAAAATACAGAACGGACATCATTTTTGATAAGGTGGCCGTTGGTCTGACTTCCCGCCCCTGCCCTACCCGACGGTTTTTGTGGTACACAGAAGACTGAACAGTCTTTTCAACACGTGCCATTTCAATCATTTGCATGACAATTTTACAACTTTCCTCTTCGTTCAACACCTGCGATTACATGGATATACGCAAAAAGCATTTACCTATTTTTTTCTGACTTCTATAATAGTCACTCTTCGAACGTTATATAATTTTCTATGTGACTGCTTTTTCGATGAACTTTATCGCGACACGGTCACACAGCCTACCAGTTTCTCACCTCACAGAGTTTTTATATATGAATTGCACTGTATCAAACACACAAGAAGTCAATTTACACTCCGGGACAGAACTCTCAACAATTCAAATTGCAAGTAGTCAGTCACGTGTAAGCCTCGTACACATACGATCACACGGTAGGAAGTCTTATCGCGATACACATGAACGCAATTGAGGTGGCCGAAGAACTTCACACGTTGGAGGAAAAGAATAAAGATTTCAAAAATCCGTGTCTGCTGGGCCTGGCTCAACCATGGTGCTCTTCATTATCCTGTCGTTCCTGCCCTTGCTCATCTCGGCGTCGGAAGAGGCGTCATCGCAAGCTACCTATCCTACCTTCACGTCACCTGTGCGGGATCCGCCGACCACAACGGACGGAGGCATCAAATGCGAATTCAACGACTATCGGAAGGATCACGGAGATTTTCCGGCAAAGCCGTGCGTTGCACAATGTCTCATCAATGCGAACACTCCGGGTCAACCGTGTATCATCGCGTACAGTGACGAGTGCTGTGAGTGCTTTGACTTTCTGACCGCTTGCCATCGTCATCAGGGCGGGCGCAAAGGACGACATGTTCGCTTGATACCGTAATTTGGTAGACGTGATGACAAAGGGTGTTTATAAACGCACCTCTGACTATTCTGATTCTGTGGTCCTGAATTGAATTTAACTGAGTACTGCAATTCAAAATCGCGGGATTTCGCGGTCGTTCACAACTGGCACTGATAGTCAACCGCTTTTCGCAATTCGTGTGCAACGAATGTATGCTCAATGCTGACTATCGAATATTGACTACCCTCGTAGATGTCAGTGGCGCTTCTGTCTCTGCGCATGTCTTTGAACATGTACCAAACGTTCAACATTATTTCTACGAACGGCAAAACCAAAACCACTGGTTTTCCAAAGGTACCTAATGCAGAAAACCGGACTTCGCTCGGTTGCTTGTAGCCCGAGTAAAGTGAATTAATAACGGATAGACCTATCGACAGACCGACACACGGACACAGAAAAGTCATCGCATAAGTAACATTACGCATAAGATTCCACCACAAGGTTCTACTAAATTTATCTGTTACGTAGTGGGCTTGAAACATAAAAAGCAAAATAAAACAGAAATGAAATGCAAAATAAAATATTAAAATTGATTCTTTAAATAATTCAACCGAACTAATTGCCTCCAAATTAATGTAGCAAAACTGCTCAGCCTATAAAACGTCACGCCTTAGTTTAGTTTTACTCCACGCTGTCAAATTACAAAACTGTGACGCCAACATCGCGTCGTGGCGGAGAAAGACGAAGCGTTGTGAATGCGTTCCAAACGTTCTGCTTTGGGTCGAAAATCATGACCGAATCAATGTAGCCCGAATCACTAAGACCGCCAGCGACATAGAGGAGACCGTCAAACGATGCCGCACCCGCCCATAGGCAGCTTGCCGGCATATCGGCGACGTTGCTCCATTTGTCGGTGGCCGCATCGTAGACCTCAACCGATGGGTCAGGTCCAAAGCCCTCATTGTAGCCACCGATAACGTAGAGCTTCTCGTCGACGACCGCAGCGGAAAGGAAGGCCCGGGTCATAATGTGTCCAAGTGTTGACCATCGATCGGTCGTCAGATCGTACTTTTCGACGCTATTCGGAAATCGCTTGTCGCCACCTAGCGCGTAGATTTGACCACGAAGAACGGCGACGGCGTGACTCTGGCGCTTCGTTGCCATTGGTGCAATTGGTGTCCAGAGTTGCGTCGTCGGATCGTAAACCTCACCGCTTGCGAGCACACCCGATGGTGTTCCGCCGAATCCGCCGATTGCGTAGATTTTGTTCTCAAAGGCGCAAACGCCGAGCGACACGCGTGTCGTGCTCATCGGTGTTGTCGGGAGCCACGCGTCAAACGGCGGCGGCGCGTAGACGTCGACCGTTGCTATTATCTCTGATCCCTCGCTGCCACCGACCGCGTAGATGAGACCGGCGGCGGTTGCTACACCGTGCGCACGGCGTGGTCTCGGCAGCGGGGACGCCTTGCTCAGGGACCCGGTGGGAATGTTGAACACATCGACGTTTTTGTACGCGACACTATTGGTGGCACCGCCGATGACGAAGAGTCGCGCCGTGGGGCTGCTTCGGACAATCGCTGGTTCACTAATGTTTTGTGTTCCGTTGGTGGGCTGCCTTTGGCCGAACGAAGACGGTAGAATTGTCGCGGACACGTACGAAAACATGAGCATGACAATTGCGAGCGTAGGCATCCTTCTTTGTAGGTCAACAAGAACTGCTAGCTAAGCGCTGTTCGACTCAGAGCACGCGTTTTTACTCTTGATATTGGCGGAGCGATAAGACAAGTGAACCCTCATGACCAAAGTGCTTCCGAAAGAGCAAAATACAACAATTTTACGAAACTTTTTAAAACATGTCGACACTCTAGTACACCCGACAACGCTGCGGGACAGCTTGAAAACACTGGAAAACCAGGTGTTCCAGAACGTCATTCTTTGATCATCAGCTAGCTTTCTCCCCATCTGACCAGTGTTTTAGCTTTCCCCGTTTATAAAATGCTAGTCTCACCCACTTTTAGAGAATGCAACAAGTCGGATGTGCCGATCCTCGGGCCACTCACGTAGAACCGGTTTCTACATATAAAAGCCGGCAAAAAGTACCTGGGAGGCTGGTTTTGAACCCGCAACCCATGTTTGCGAACCTACGACTTAACCAGTGCACCATTAAGCCCTGTAAAATGAAGATCTAAAACATCAAAGCAATCAAACTCAGCACTCTCATCGTCAAGGCAGTTTGAGTGCCAACATGCGAGAAAACGCACATTAGTCGATTCTACATCCTGCGTGCAGCGCGTACGCAGGATAGAGAAATTGTCAAAGAAATTATCACCCAGTGTCCTCATGTATCCCCATCCCTTCGGACAATGTGGTAGCCCACGATGTGAGAACTTGCCAATAGTATGGGGTATTCGGGGGGGGGGGGGACAGGGGGCGAAACCCGCCGAACAAGTTGATTGACCCTCCGTACAGGAGAGCGAGAAAAACGTAATGTTGTAGACAAATGGCTCCTTTTCTCTTGCTTTAAAAACTATGCTCGTGTTTTTATTAAAGGCAGGATGCACTTACTACTTGTCAGAGTGGCCTTTCAGAATCGTTCTTTCTGCTTGAATAGGATATCACTGACCGAGCTTTCAAGAAAAGCAGAGTTAAAGCTAAAACCCGTTTGAAGCTAACTATACCTCTTCGATTTCGCTTCACTATTAGTAAATACCTATCACTGACCCGTTCGTATTTCGCCTACCGCACAATTCAAGACATGATTGCTTACAAACTAGCGACACCAAGAATCACCTGACTTCATCGCTCGCAAAAGTAGTAAGAAAACAGTCCAATCAGATTCGTCAATTTTATTGAAATCACTAGCAGAAAAACCAACCATACAAATGCATAAAATAAAAATCCACCAATCACAGTTTCGGCAGTAGTAAAAATCACTCAACATCGCTTTCATCCAATCAGATTGCGCCCCTCTACTTCGACGCCATAGGCACGCCAAACTTGCTCACATGAAGTGCATTCATCACCTGCGCCACCTTCTCATTCTCGATATACGCCTCGCAGCGATAACACCACGCCGAGAGGTCAGCGAAGCTGATCGCCACCGAGTGCCCACTGAGACCAAAGTGCACTTGCGCATGCGAGCAAACATAGCGGCTGCAGTGGGCCCGCATACACGTAACGCAAAGCCAGTTCTCGCCCACATTTCGGCAAATCTCGCACGCCATATCGACGCCGATTGATGCCGCTGCTGCAGCGTTCTCTAACGCGGCATCAGCGTGCGCGCATGTCTTGAGCGGATCGATAACGTAGAGGGAATCAGAAAAGCCTTAAAAATCGATAAAAATCAATAAATCATAAAAATCGATAAAAAATCAATAAATCATAAAAACAAATCGACATAAATCAATAAATCATAAAAATTTCCGTTTAACCATCGCCCTACCCCAAGCATTCTTGAAGTTAGGCGCCAAAAACCAGCTACGAAAGCACTCGAACCGCTCCGACAGCGCGAGCCGAAGCTGCGCAACGAGTTCAATACAACTGGGAGAAACATCGTCAAATCTGCACGCCGCTGGCGGTGATTCTCCGAGAAGTGCAGCCACACATGCGAGAATACACTCCTTGACCATCGTCGGATTGTATCCCCCCTACAGCGAAGAAAAGCATTGTTTGTCACGTGACGAGTCACGTGATCAACGCACCTCAAGAACGGCAACGACTCGCCCGCACGCCAGCGTCATGAGCACGCCAGTCATATGCGCAAAGCAAGCTGGCGTCACATGCGACAAACCAAGTGGATCGCCCTCGGCAGCATCGAATCTGAAAATCGATAATTAAAAATCTCTCACATCGTTCGCCCTATCTTCGTTTACCCGGCCGAAATGAGGACGAGATCAGGTGCAAACTCGCGTGCGGCTGGCATGACAATCGAGTAAAACGTGGTCAGATACTCGGCATCGCCGACACCACGACGATCGTTCCACGCAACGTTAACGTTGAGCCCCCGTGCAGCGCCACTACCGATGTTCGACGCAGCGCCGTTAGGTTTGCTTGGGTAGAACTTGCATTCGTCGTAGCGATGCCATGAGACGTACATGGTCGCCGCGTCGGTGTCGAAGATCTCCGACGTTCCGTCGCCGAAGTGGACATCCCAGTCGACGATTAGAACTCTGAAAAATCGGAAAATTAAAGAAGTGAAAACCTCAAAAATCGAGAAAATTAAAAGTGAAAAAATCGATAAAATCGAAGAATTAAAAAAGTGAAAAACTTTCCAATACTTTTTTATATGCGGGTAAGTCTTTCGTGCAAACTGCGCAGCGATTGCGACGTTATTAAAGTAGCAGAAGCCAGCCGTTGTCTCAGCAGATGCATGATGTCCTGGCGGTCTGACACACGCGAACGCATTCTGACACTTCGCCTCACATACTTGTTCAACAGCGTTCAGTACAACACCGACAGCAGCCGATGCCGCAGTGAACGTGTTCTGGAATAAAAGAACCAAAATTCCAATCGATTCGACTTCTAAAACCCCTGCTTTCGCCCTCCCCTAATAAACAAAAGTGAAAACGTCGATTTCTACGTAAACTAGACGTGGAGTCAAACAGCCAATACATTTACAAAGAGTAAAACAAAACTCCACCTACCGGCGTCGTGTACGTCGGGAAGCCCTCTTCGACCGTCGCAACACCGTCAACATACGCACGGACGTGTTCAATATAATCACGAGTATGAACAAGCTCAAGTTCCTCGCCGACTGCCCGCCCGCACTCTTCCTCCATCGCGAGCCTCCCGCCAAACCGTTCTCGCAGCAGCTCAGCCGTGAGCCCCTCAATGCGGGCACTATTTTCAGGACAAGTGTTGCTCGTATGTCCGTCAGTCGCATGTCGATCGATCGCGAAGAGAGTGTGCACTGGTGGAACACGACCGAGTTGTACCCCGCCGGCGTCGATCATCCGTGCGAGTCGTTCGCGATAGAGGGCGTGTATATCGTCGGGACGGGGGCGGTAGACGTTGCGGACTGGGAATGGGGGGTGCAGGGGGAATTGGCGGACGTGTTCACCCTGGGAGAGAAGTTAAGAACACAGTTAACGTCAAGTGGCACTTAAGCACAAGTGGGTTAACTTTTATATTTTACAAAAAATATATTTCATATTTTTAATATAATTTAAAATTTTTTTGAAATATATTTACAAAATGACTGTTACGGCGGTCAATTGGAAATTACAAAAAATATTTTTCGAATTTCCACGAGAAATTAAAAAA
>JAQGBB010002869.1:0-10126 GCA_034691745.1 Prismatolaimus dolichurus | reverse complement strand
CAAAGCAAGGACGTACAGAAACTCTACGAGGCGTTCGTCGCACAGGGTACGAACTTTAGTGATCTCTTTCAAGTCATAGCGGAGATGAGCTGCGTAGTACAACAAATTAGGATCACCCGCTTCTACACGCGTGTACACGCCAGAACGAATAGCTACACAGCGCACAGCTTTTTCACGGCCTTCCTTCCAGCCGTCTCTTTTACCAATGATCTCGCAGAAAAGAGCGAATTTGCTATTCTTTCGGAAAGTGGCCGGATTTTCCGCTCCAGTTTGGGTCAAATTTTGATTACGTGACTTTGAGCGTGCATGCGGAATCCCTGTATGGAAACTTTACCGAGGAGCTCAAATACTTTCCAATTTACCTGACTGGAAATCTGGCCATGACCGCACAAAAACCGCTTCTACCACTCTACACTCAGAAGCAACTTATTGCATTCAGCCTCGAAACGATTAACGTCGCACAAAATTTGAGAAGGCGAGGATGCGCTAACACGCGACAGGGCGGAACGTCGGAGATGTGCTGACTTTGGTGTCGTGTCGAGTCAGTCGCGATGGAATGCGATTGCTCTCCACTTATCAGCCAGCTACTTCTACAATTTGCCAAACTTCCGGTACACATCAAAAGTTGCGCCATCACACCAGCGCTGGTCGAGTCGGCAACGCGAATGGACACAAAATGTTGCGAAGTTCTAACGTCTCCCTACGATACTCAGAACTGTTCACAAACGTGTCATGCGCAGGACTGCGAAACGTTCTTCTTCACGAACACAATTCGACCGCTTGATCCCTTGCTCTCAGTTGGCCTGAACGGGTCGACCACTGTTGTTCTCTGAACAACCAAGCTGGTCTATGAGAAGGTCGAAGAGTACGTCACGATGGATTCGAAGGCGGTCGTTGCTGCACTCGGCGGGAATCCGAGTCTTTATCTTGGCGCTAGCTTTCTCGCTCTCATTCATATTGTCGTATTCTTAATCAAGTTACCGTTCGACTTTTTTCAACTAAAACTCAAAGGGTCAGAAGTCCTAAAAGCAGCGGCGGCAACTGCTGTACCTGCCAACAGCACTGAAAACCTTCAGAGCCAGGTAAAAGTGTTGATTAATGATTTTGCAAGACTGAAAGCGCATGCGAAAGCCGTCGATAGACGACTTGAGCTAATCGACTTGGATTGCAAGCTTCTTCGAGGTGCACTACTGCAAAAGGCTACGTTGCAGTCTCCGGCGCAATGAAGCATGAATGGGCGTAATGAATGTAGATACTTAACGCCGAAAAGAACGCCTAGAATACGTCGTCGCATACGCGTCTTTCGGTATCACGCGAATTTTTTGGCGTTACCATTTTGCAATCAAGCATAAATTCTTGCTGGAAGTATGAAAAGCTCGAAAAGTTGTAGCGCAATACTTTTGCTACACGTGCATATGTAACTGCCGTATAAAGTTGCATTTTGCGTTACCGCCGAAAGTTCAGATGCAAGATGAACTGCAATGTATGTGATGGGTTAATTTGTCCGCCAACATAGCGTTCATATCTTTTATTTCATGCTGATCAGGAGCTCTACGTCGTACGAGGCTCAAAAGAAAAGAAAAGCTTACGTCGGTGGCTACAAAAACGGCTAGATTCGATTTTCATTTTTGAGCCGAGAACCGACGCATGGAACATGGCGACGCCGCGAAGTTGACGTCACAATTATGTACATTGTACACAAGTTGATCACTAACAAGCATGAAAGACGTAATCTCAATAGTGTTACCGTATTTCCTTTATAGTAGACCTCGAGTGGAGAGATTTGTTTGATTTTTGCTATTTTGGGCTCGCTGATTCGGAATGCACTGTCAAGAAAAGATTAAGCAAAGACAACAAGAAATGGGTTTTTATGATCGGACATAGTCCAAATGAAAAGCGTGTGGGCGGCTGAATCGAGCCGTCATAGACAGAATGCTTTTTTGGCTTTGCTGATCAGTCAAGGAGTCAAGCGCCAAGCCCCATCGCATAGGGGTGCAAATAACTTCGTCGGGGGGGGGAAGGACGAAAATTGTTTTTCGACACGGTTTTGGCCATAAAATTTTGTGATTCTGTTGTGACCGATGTATATATCGCTTTGGATGTGTAACCTAACACGGTCTAGTTGGCGCAAATGCTCGCTGATCCAATGATTTGCCTTTGCTCCGGTCACAAACCATGGTTTGACTTTTCGTCAACTTGAGCTTGAAGGGATTCCACACATTTATGCACTTGAAGAAACACCATGAATGGGCAATGGTCAACTTGCGCGACGGCGGCCAAACACGAAAAACATTAGAATAGAGTCGAAAATTCGAATTCATTTGATTTTGCAATTCAGCAAAAAATAATAAAAAAATTTTGCTTTGAAATTTGAATAAAAATTGTTTTAAATTTGTTTTATTGCTGTGTCATATTTAAGATTTCTGCAAAACAACTCATAAAATGTTTGCAGTTTGTTGCAGTTAAAATGTTTGCAGTGCAGCGAAAAACATAGTTTTTATACAAGGCCGCTTGTACAGGGTTTCATACAATACAATATTTCTGGGTCGAAATTGAATACTATACAAATACTATGCAGAGTTTTCCGCCGATACAAACAGAAAGTTTGTATACAAACAATTGGCATGTCTGACTGAATTTTGAGCTATATTTGTCAAAATATGTCAAAATTTCTCAAAACTTTCAAAATTTTGAATTTTTCTTTGAATTTTCATCATCGTTTGGTGAGTGAATGCAATGAAAAAATTTCACTCAAGAAGAACGATTTCTTTTGCTGCACAGTTTAGTTGAAACTTTGTTGCTTGCTAAAAAGAAGCATTGAATTGGTTGCGTCGACGCCATACAACACACAAATAATATTGTTTTCATTGCCATACAAGCAAATACAATATGGTGTTTTTTATGTGTGACTCGTACAGAATAGACTTTGTTTGGGCATACAACAACATTGTTACGTGCAGCTGAGAAGAAGCGACACCTAGCGAATGACAATACACACGGTTGGTACAATGTGCAAAATCGTGTATTGATGACACGCCTGATTCACGATTATAAGTTTCAAAAACTGTAATACAAAGTCGAAGATCGCACACCGTTTACGCTAACTTGCTGCATGGCAGTAACATCCGCCCGGTATGACGGTGAGCTGATTGATGATGAACCTACGCGCCTCTTCGCGCCACTGGCACGCACAGCCTGCATATCTCCCCAAAGACGAGCTGCACTTCGCTTCGCACTCAGAAGAGGCGCCAGATGAGCCACATGCGTCTTTGTCGCCTCCAGTGCATAGCTCGGCGTCGTCGAACCAATACGAATGAACAACGGCAAATAGGCCAAAAACGGCGAGCAGAACGATGCTATTCATTGTCGGGTGTTTTCCCGTTTTTCTCAAACGAAAACAGCAACCTAGATGTACTGAAGGCCGACAGAAATGCGCAAAACCTTTGTGTGTAACACGCGTAAAAAGTTGGAAACTTTTTTTAAATGCCATTCACGGTACGTCGCAAGTTTGTCTTCTGGCGAACATGTGCGCTGTAATGTTGAAGTCAGTTTTGACTACGGCATTGACTATCACTCTCTCAACTTGCCGCCAAGTGATTTTTTGTACGACGATTTTAAAATTTTGTTTTGTTTTTGTTTGTTTTTTCCTTTTTACAAATCGGCTTTTATTAAGTAAAGAAATTCTTTGAGCTATCGATCAGCAAAAAAAAACACACAAATAAGTCGAATTTCTTTGTTTAATATTGTCTTCGCGATCAGCTAAAATGGTAATCAAAAATCGGCTTTTGTAACAAACTGTTTCGTAACAACAAAATCACTACCTCCAAGTGCGTTTGTATATTATAGGGTTGGCGAATCCCGGGGATTCTTCCACTGTCCCAAATTCCCGGAGCTCCCAGAAAATCCCCCGTCTATCTCACACATGTAAACCTGACGGAAACTGCCAATTAAAAAATGTTTTCGCATTTTAATTACTGAGAATCCCCAAGATCTCTCAAAAATTCTCGTCTATCTCGCACGTGTAAATCTCACAGAAACTGGAGACTAAAAAATGTTTTCGTGTTTTAACCACTAAGGCAGTAACATTTTGCTTAAGGTAAAAAGCAATAAAAGTAAAGTCGCATACTGTGAGCTCATGTTTCGCATTTTGACACCATTTTTTACTAAAATTTTGGCAGAAAATGTAGTGCTTGTCGTAAAAAATTTTCTCGTTGGCAAAGCCCGGAGATTTTTTCAATCTCCCATCTCCGGGGAATCCCCGGAAATGCAAACCCTTATATTAACGTTGTTGCCATGCAAGGGCCGACAAAAACCGGTGTTCGGTTTTTCCGGAAAACTGAACCGAAAATTTTTGGCTGTTTTAGTAGAACCAAAAAATCGTTTTTTTTGGCTTTTAGCTTTTTGCACTTTTTTAGAAATTTTGTCTGCACTGTCATCGGTGGGCTTTTTCATAAGTGGTTTCAGGTCAACTGGCAGATGCAGGGTCAGTGGCTCTCGAGGATTGGTACATTCGACTTATTTAGAAGAGGACTTGTTTATTGGTGTTATTAGTGTACTTCATGTGATTGACCAAACGCCTCTTTGCCGCCCTCCTTCCGGTCACCTATCGCCTCCAGAGCGATCGAATGACTTACATCGGGAGCGGCGTGTCGATCGGTGTATCAATCGCCGTTGCGGTCGGCGGGTTTGGGGCACTCGTTCAGACGGATGTTTCGACGACTTGTGCGCAGGCGACGGCCCTCATACCTCAGTATAGCAGCTTAATCCTCTTTTTACGTTTGGCGCTCTTTTTCGCCGGCCTTGCACTCTACATCACACTGCTGATCGTCATCATTTGGAGAAGTTCGAGGGTTCATCTCGAGGCCTCGTCGGGAATGCTCGAAGAACAGCAGACGAGGAGGCAGGCGAAAATCATGCGAACAGTCGTCGTTCTTGTTCTAGTCTATGCGTGTACGACGGGAACGGCGTTGTGTGTCACTTTGGCACTACAGCATCTTGACATCTCGGAGGTAACCTACGTCATTCTCTTGCAGATCAACGTGACGTTTAGCTGTCTGAATTGTCTGCTGAACGTATTCATCTTTCCGCTCAAGTTTGACGAACTGAGGGCGCCAATGAGAGCAGGAATCAGGGGACTGCTCTGTCGAGCGAGTGCCGCAGTGACTACGACGCGGGTCGAGACCATTCACTAGTGAAAACTGGCTAGACTAACGTTGTTCATCTAGGAAAATGTGAGAAAATAAAAATAAAATGTAGGGAGTTGAAGATATTCCACGACGATCAAAAGAAATCGAACTGACAACGGAACGCGATCGAATGAAAGTTTTCCCAGGCGCGAAAAAAAAATATTTTATTTTTGTGTTTTTCTTGGGAGCGCGCAGTGCACACAAACGGGATAACTAACTGGTCATACGAGGATTTTCTCCGTATCCCCCACCTTGCGCCACTTTATCCCCTACATATTCCCCGTGTCCACAGCCCGCCTCAGAGTCTCTCCTCTTATCCCCAGGCAACAAAAGTTAGCGGACAGCGTGAGCAGCTTGCTCATGGTAAGCACCAGCTTGTCAATGGTACGGGCTTCGGGGGGGGGGGGGAGGCGTAGTCTCCCGCCAACTTTTTTAACATAAATCTGGCGTCCATTGTCGCTCTTGTTGAACATGGCTTCATTTGTTGTTTTTTCTTGACAAGGTAGGATGCTTTTTTGGCTTTGCTGCTCAATTTGTTAAAGCGAACACATCGTTTGTAATAGCGTATTTACTGCATCTGGCAACGAGCCAGCCAGACAAAAAGGAGACTTACTGGTTATTCTGAAATTATCGTCTACCAATCCCCCGAAGGCAAAAGTTAGCGGACTGTGTGAGCAGTACTGGCGTACCACATTGGCAAATTGACACCATGCCAATGTCAGGTGCAAAAAGGCGTGGTTGTGCTGTGAACACAGACTACCAACGTTCTCACACACTTGCCGGAGAGTCTGTGATTCTGTGCAGACAATGAGGTTCACATAAATTTGAGCAAAGTGATCGCGAGAAGAACAACAGAAGCGCTGAGACAGATTACAACCGCTGCCGGTGATAAATTGCCGCCTGTTCCGGACACGACGAATTTTAATATTTTCTCAGTCGTATATTGCACAAACAAGCTTAGTGTTTTTCCTGATTAGCAAGAAATAATTAAAAATTTGTCTATTTGCTTTCTCACGGTTGTCTCGAAATCGTTAACAAAGGAGCTGAGCTCAGTCACTCGTAGCGAAATGTGAGCAAGTCTGAAATGGTTTACTCACGAAACGGTCAGACCGTGTGCCTCATCTCGCTGGCCTACGGTGTACTGGCGATCTTTGTCGTCATCCTGAACCTCTGGGTCGTCGTTTTGGTCTTCAAGAGTCGACTTTGAGTGCAGAACAAGTTCTTCATCTTCATCGGATGTCTCGCACTCGCCGACCTCATCGGCGTCACCTACTTCTTGTTCATGGTCCTCGTGATGATCATCTTCAACAAGATCCTGCTCGACGGCTTCAACACCGTCGACTGCTACGGCGTGATGGTTCCGATGGGTATTGGCACGATTCTTCAAAAGTTCCTCGCCGTTGCGATCGCGTGCGAGAGGCTCTTCGCCGCTTGTTTTCCTTTCACTTACAGTAATCGGGGCGACATCCTCACGGAGATAACGAGCTTCGGTGCTCATCTCGGTCGTCATTGCAGATACCGTTGCAGTTTGCTACCCTCCGAACTTGATCTTGCGAGTACTTTGCTTTTATTTTCCAACAGCACTCTCGTGTTTGTCTAAAAATGCAGCAATTATTCTCTAAATTTATTGAAAATAAATGACAATTAATAAATTGAAATTTATTAAATTAAAAATTTAATGAATTCTAATTCGCAAAATAACTTTGAGTTCAGAGTTTAGACCCAAACTTGAATTTAAATTTGGACGCAAACCCGAGGTGCCAAACACTGAAACGTTTTTCGACAGATTTTTAGGCACATTAACGGACATTAGTGTGCCTGAAAGTGTGGCTTTATGCGATGGCACCAGTCCGTTGCTATAGTATGCGCAAATTTTCAACGCAAGGTACATAAGCTTAGTTCGAAATTTTCGAACCGTTTCTGCGGAGCTGAACTCGAAACTGAGCCCTACAAAGTGACCCGAACTGGAGCCCTACCACGAGCAAAACAAATAGGGCGTGCCGCTCACCAGCGCGATGCAGAGCGAGACGCCGGTCGTTGACAAGTGAAGGACGACGAACATCACGACCATTTTGACGATTTGCGTTTGCTTCTTTGCTCGGCGTTCGTCGTTCGCTGCGCCTGCCCGCCCATTCGAGTTTTGAACCACGCGACCTTTCACGAAGCTTACAATAAGCAGGACAATGTAGAGGGCGCACCCGCCGAACAGCAGGATGGTACGTAGCTTCTGTGTGAAACTGCTGTAGCTTGGAATAAGAACGTTCGTCAGGTTACAGTTATATTCCATGGCGGGCGGAATGAGCGCGAGAAAACCGCATCCTGCAATTATGTCTGACAAAAAATTAAACAAACGTCGACTTGCTCATTTTCAGCTGAGATTGCATTTGGTTTTTTTAACAGCATTATGCATGCTGGAGCAAACTGTCGATAAAATGTTGTTTTAATATATATTTAACTATTTTTATGAATTAAAATTTATTAAATTTTTAATTTAAGAAATTTCAGTTTATAAATTATCATTTATTTAATAAATTTTGAGAATAATTGCTGCATTATTATGGACAAACACGAATGCCTATTAAAAGATAAAAACAAAGTAATCGCAAGATCAAGTTGGGAGGGTAACAAACCGCAACGGTACCTGCTGGGCTTGGTAGTTGGGTGAAGGCAAAAATTTTTGCCCAATCTGGGGCATCCCATTTCGGAGCGAAAATTTGCAATGCAAAAAAATAGTAAGAGGCACTCGTGCTAAAATGTCAGGGCAAGAGTCGGGAATAAAGTGGTAAGAGGTACCCTTTAGCAAAAGTTTGTTTGTTTCACGGGAAAATACAGTCGGTAATACACAAAAGTGGGCATTATAGAAAACTTTCGACCAATTTTGATAACTAGAAAAGTTCATTGGTAATTAAAGGCACTTCCAAAAATTTGCCTTAATCGCGAGAGGGAAAGCGGGGGCCCCAGAGAGGGGGGCAGCCCCAAGCTACCAACCCTATATCTGCAATGACGACCGAGATGAGGACCAAAGCAACGCTCGTTATCTCCGGGTCGCCCCGATTACGATAGGTGAACGGAAAGCCAACAGCGAAGAGGCGCTGGCATGCGATCGCAACGGCGAGGAACTCTTGCAGCATCGTGCCGATGACCATCGGAGCCATCACGCCGTAGCAGTCGACGGCGTTGAAGCCGTCGAGCAGAATCTTGTTGAAGAGGATCATCACGAGGACCATGAACAAGAAGTAGGTGACGCCGATGAGGAGGTCGGCGAGTGCGAGACATTCGATGAAGATGAAAAACTTGTTCTGCACCCAGAGTCGACTCTTGAAGAGAAGAACGACGACCCAGAGGTTCAGGATGACGACAAAGATCGCCGGTACGCCGTAGGCCAGCGAGATGAGGCACACTGTTTGATAGGGTTAGTAAATCCCCAGAGATTTTTTCGCCGTTCTCCAATTCCCAGGGGATCCCCCGAAAATCTCCCGCCTATCTCGCACGTGTAAATTTTTAAAAATTAAAAAAATTCAATAGTAGAAAATGCAATTTTTTAGTCGTAAAAATTTTTTTGTTAGCAAATCCCCGGGGATGCCAAGCCTAAGTCTAACCGACTGGTAAGTGAAGCATTTCCGATTTGCTCGCTTTTCGCTGAGAATGACTGATGTCAGCTTTCTTTTAATGATTTCGAGACAACCGTGAGAAAGCAAACTAATAAATTTTGAATTATTTCTTGCTAATCAGGAGCAGCACAAAGCCTATTTGCGTAATATGCGAGTGAGAAGAATATTGAAATTCGTCGTGTCCGGAACGAGCGCAATTGATCACCGGCGGCAGTTGTAATCTGTCCCAGCGCTTCCGTTCTTCTTTGCGCGATCATTTTCGTGATGCGTCGCAACTTATGTGAGCCTCATTGTCTGCACAGAATTGCTGGTCAGTGTGTGGGAAAGTCGCCGGTTGTGTTCACAGCATAATTAGTACGCTGCAGCTGGCTTTTTGAGCTCAAATATAGCTCTGGAAAAACCTCGTCAAGTTAAAAATTCACGCGACTTCGAACTTCAGTTCTCGGCATATTTTACACATCTTATTAGATCCACTTACACGTAAGTGGAGCCTATTGTGATGATATTCGTGTGTCTGTCTGGCTGACCGTCACTGAATTATCTTGAGCTGGAGGCAACCGATCGAGGTGCGGTTTCTTGCCTTAGATACACCTTAGGCCAGCCCCTCGGAGGAGTTCAAAGATAGGCATTGTAGGTGCAACATTGGGAATAGTGCGCCGTATCGAAGTGACTTCTCCATGCAAAATCAATGGTAAACTAGTATAACAGTGTGTTCCACGCGTCAGTCAAACCGTCAGTGCTAATATTATGTCAGCTAAACTCTTAGCCGCTGAAAGAGCATGGTTTAATATAAACTGTTAATTTTGTCATAAGTGACAAAGATTTCCGAATTTTTTTGTTGCGGCAAGAACATTCAAATAACCGAGGAAATAAATGTTTCATATTTTGCTTGGCCAAAACGTGCAAGCTGCATTTGTTTGTCTGCAGTATCGCATGCACTCCTCCGCTTTATGCTACAGCTAAAAATTACTAGTCCAATACCCTCTAAATTCCAATAAAAGTGCTAGCAGAATAATTGAAAGTAGCGCTGAAGGGGACCTACCGATCGGCACGATCTACTTGTTACACTTCAAACACGCCAAAACTGGCACATTGACGCATTCCAGATTCGATCGCAAAACTCGATGTAAACAAATTTTCCGATTTTCAATTATATCTCTTAACCTTACTTTTTAAATGTTTCCTCAAAAATTATGCCAACAGCCGCGTATTGCGCCAACTAGTCTTGATGGCGTCAGCACGGTTGACTGCATTCGGTAGTCGCACCAACGCACGTCCGTCAGTGGGAGGAGGGGGGAGCGGGGGGGGGGGGGGGGGTAAAAATATTTT
>JAQGBB010002868.1:0-10130 GCA_034691745.1 Prismatolaimus dolichurus | reverse complement strand
ATAAAGATCTGTTTCTTTTGTGTAGCTTGTTCGCGACATTTGATACCGCTGCAGTTACATAATAAAATTTTTGCACACGTAAACTTACATTGAAAGTATTCTGCCAAGCATAATCGAAATAATCCTCCTGCCCCATGTCGGTGTCAGAGCCTCTTCAGAATCGATACATTCAACTTGTTTTTTTTTTCTCCCGTGGCAGAATGTCTTCCAGCTTTGCAATCTACCTGTCTCCAAAGTGCACTTTGATGCTTAGACGCAATGAACGCAGATTTGCTCGTTATCGGCAAACCATCTTATGATAGAAACTATCTCGCAGTCAAAAAGTCTCTGTCCGATGGCCAGTTTTTTTTGCATAATTTCACAAACTACGTTTTTTAGACTGACTGACTGGCTCTAGAGCGCTTTCAATACGTCAAATTAATGGCCCTAATGTGGCCGTCAATTTTATATATTAGAAACCGTGCTACGTTCAGCCAGTCTCGAAAACATAGTTTGTGAAATTCTGCTGCAAAAAGTGGCCATCGGACAAAGACTTTTGGACCGCGAGATATTTCGGAAAAGTGAGTTGAGAAAACTTCTGAGCAAAACATTTTATGTAAAAAAACGCAATCGTATAAGTTGAAATCGATCGAGCGAGTGAAAAAGTTGCAGATACAGAAAGGACAGCAGCAAAAATTTAGACTAATTGTCAAGCCGCAACGAAAAGGCAAATAATTCATCAAACTGAACAGTTAAATGGACCTACGACAGCGATCTACGAGGCCAGGCACGACGTTCTCTTTCTCTTTCCCTTCTCAGCTTACACACCACGCTGTCGTAATGAGTGATCACAGGCAGCGATAGCCGTTTACACGTCTTAGTGTGTGATCGCATACTGCGTCGACGCAGTTGGTGATTACGCACTGCGACGTCGCAGTCAGTGACTGCGACGGATCACACACCACGGCACGACATGTATACTGGCTTTGCTCTAACTTGTGACTGTGTTAACGTTATGTATAGGATTGTTCGTTTTTTTTTTGTTTTAGTGTCAGATTTCTTGAGAGAAACTGGCTTTGAATCATCTAAACTTCTCTTAGGCGTGAGTGGGTCTCGAGAATTGGTAAATCCGACTTGTTCGTAATTTTTCCGTTCTCTTTTCTTCAAATAATTTCAGATTTAACGATTTGTGTTCATGGAAAATGCTCGATTTGTTATCGTCTTGTCCGTCAAATTCTTGGGTATGACGACGCATCCATAAACTTTTGGATTGAAACGTAACAAGAATTTGATTTTCTCTTCCTCACAATGAAATTAGCAGGGCCGATATCGACATCTGACCAAGAAAGCACTGTTTTAATTAACCTTTTCGGAATATTTTGTTGTTACATTTGTTGTAAGAATTACAGTAGTCTTGTCATTTTGACGCTAAAACTGTGCAGTCAAAATACGACGAAATATCGTAATCCGAGCGTTGTAAAAAGACGTCCTCTCTATAGCAAGTGCACAACGCTCTACGAAAAGGGGATTCTGAAAAGGCTAATTAGCTCATCAGAATCAAAAGGCACAAAAAGCTCGCGACTAATTTTTATTTTCAACGAGCATTCTGCCATTAACAAATCTGAGCTGACACGGCTTACAGACGTTCGAGTTCGATGTCTTGCCAGCAACCGTCAATGACGGTGAACCGACGACGGCGGTACCGTGAAGCGCGTTTTGCCCACGAGGCACTACTGACGCACTTTGTCCACCGTGGAAAGGACTTTGACCTTGAACACCGCGAAACGGACTCTGTCCGCTGCTCAGCGAAACTTGACCCCCGCGGAGTGTACGAGAACCAAAGCCCGATGGACTTGGACCACCGCGGAACGACGAACTTTGAACCACTAGACTTCTACCGTTTGAGGGATTTTGTCCCCCACTGAATGAGGTCTGAACAGCGCCGCTTTGACCACCGCGGAGAGGAGACTGACGAAGTCCCGAAGAACTTTGAACCACTAGACTTCCACCGTTTGAGGGATTTTGCCTCCCACTGAATGAGCTCTGGACAGCGCCGCTTTGACCAATGCGGAAAGGAGATTGACGAAGTCCCGAAGAACTTTGACCAGCTGAACCAAAAACGTTTTGACTTCGACCCGACTGGCTTTGAAAATTTGTGAGCAAACCTTGACCACTGCCGACCGACGGACTTTGACCACTGATCAATCCACTTCTATCACCTCCAAATGGACTCGGTGCAGCGCCACCTGGCGGAATTTGACTAGCAACCACACTTTGACCACCACTGGTCGACGTACACGCCTCAGGGAAGCGAACGCGGTCTTTTTTCTCCGGCGGTTGATCGACAATCGAACAAAACTCTTTCGACGGCGGCGCGTTGCACAGGTCGGCATCCCAGTAATGAATGCTGTCGAGAATGACGACTCCACCAGGGTCCATGATGAAATGGTCAACCGAGAACACAATCTATAAATTGAAAATTATCGAAAATAAAAAAATCTATGATAGTATGTAACATCGCTGAGTTCTTGCCTGAAAAGAGCCACTTTGTCTCGGAATCTTTACTGAACGCTTAACGATTGGTTGATTGTCCTGGGTCGGGCGAGCGAACGTTTGTGAACACGCTGCGAAGCGTGTGCCACCAACGGGTCGGACGCAAACTTTTAGCTCTACCTCGTATGTTAGCCACAAGCTAAACACGAAGAAGTCGAATGCGAACTCGACTACTTGGTTCAAACCTATTCTGTAATGAGACCTGAATGTTAGAAACGATGATTGTTTCACTCCAGGAATCGGATCGCTAACGAATAGCCCACCGTGGCTGCCGGTTCGCCCAAGGCTCATCGAGAATGGAGATTCTGGCAAAAAATCGATACTTTGATTACAAGTGAGCCGGAAAAGCTGAAAAGCATCCGGCATAAACAAAAACACGTACAGGCAAATTTGGTAGTGTTCTGGAACACCCTGGAACAGTCTGAAGCACCATGGAACAACCTGGAACACATCGAACATAGTGCACCATGATCCTCTTGACGTCAGCTAACTTCAATTTTTTGAAAGGGAATAGAGGGAGCGAAAGAAAATAATCGACCTATGACCAGTAAGCATCCTTCTTGTTGCTCACTACGTTCGCTTGCCAAATGCAAGAAAAGCTGGGCTGCAATTAGTGAGTGTTACTTGGCATGATGTTCGTATTGGTGTACTTCAGTGCCTTCGCCGCATCGGGTGAGCCCTTCGCGAACCAGAACTCGTTCTGCCCCGGCGGAACTTCGTTCTTCCATCGGCACGGCTTGTCGAATGTGCAATCGAGATCTTTGGCGCAAGCGATTGGTTGACCCGTGGCTAAGGCGGAACGAACATTAGCAGAGCAGCAAAGCGATAAAAAGGACAAAACATACTTCCGGGACGGTATCGTTCTGCACGCACGTTTCCTTCTAGTCCTTCTGAAAAAAATTTAAAATCACGGCAGAAGATTTGATAGCAGGAGACAAGCGCACTCCCACCTTCCAGAGCTTCGTTGACTTGTCGAAGGCCGTCATCAATTGGCGCTGTTTGAGCTGTTCTGAGCTTGGCTCCAGAAAATCCTTAAAACTATACAAATATACTTTCTTCGCCCGTTCACGTTGACGCAACGAACCTGAGTCAGGGAAATCGAGCAAGATACTCAGCGAGATTAGCCACACAGCGTTGCGGAGCATCGACATTTTTCGCTGGAAGTGCCGAAACAAGCGAAATGTTACAAACGCTTTTTAACTCAAGAAACGTAAAACGGAACTCCCTCTTTTCATGTAATAGTCAGTGTCATGCAGACAGCGAGGCTGGGGATAAGTGGCGTCGTATAAAATCTTGTTTTCTTCCTCAGCCGCCGTGGACGCCTCAAATTTCTGGTGTGTGATGCAAGTGAGTTCCGGAAAGTCACGAGCAGCGCAGACTGGAGAGAATTTTTTGAAAAAAAAAACGATAAAATTTTATTGATTTTTATTGCTTAGGGAGACGACAACGCTTCAGTTTTATAACGGTAGATGAAAAAGATTTTTCGTTGCGTTGAAGTTAAAATTCTTGCCCATCTGTTACTGTACCTTGACAGTTAAAACTTTATACCGTACACATAGCAGAATATTGATTTCTATCAAAAGTATGTTCGGCTAAAGGGTTTTCGCAAGTATTATGACACTTCATTAAAAATTTATTGCATCCTGCCTGGAGCGCGCAGCGCGTACGCAAAAAGCTATATGATTGAACAAAGATCCTCCCCTCCCCCGTCGCAAAAATCGAAAGTTAGCGGACGCTTGGAGTAACGTAGTAGACTGCGTCCGAAGCTGTTCCAGTGTTCCAAACTGTTCCATATTGTTCCAGCACGTTCAAGAACATGTTCTAGAAAGGCATCCTACAATTTGTTATAAGGTTAGACTCTGGGTAGAAGTACCCCGGCGCTGAGTTCCACAAAAAAATTCGCTTTTCGGACACGTATTTGTTGCAGGATCACTTTGCGCAACATACTTGCATTACGCATTTTCAACAGGATATTCAGCGAAATTAGCCGCACAAAGTTGAGCTGCATAATGCCGCGTGACGCGTTTTCTGTCGGCTGCGTATGCAACAAAATATTGCAGTCTCTTCTTTTGTCCGAACAATTGAAAGCGAAACCTTGACCTCAGTGAGGTTTACTAACATAGGAAGCAAGACTGGGGCTCTGGACGTTTCTCTGGTGTGCTGTACAGATGTATTGAACACGCAAAACGTAGCTTTTACACAAGTAAATCGGCAAAGCCGAAAAGGCATCCTGCCGTTTCACAAAAAAACACTAGCACACGAGTTTTTGAAGCAACAGAGAAAAGGAGGCCACGATTTGTCGCCACATTGCATTTTTCCTCTCTCTTGTAAAAATGAAAAAAGTAGCGAAGACGTTACGCAACATGAACTGCATGGGTTTTCGAAAATCTTTATACAAAACGTGTGCAAACGTTACAAGACGTTTTTTGAACGTTACAAGACGTCTTTCGAACGTTAGCAAACGTCTTTCGTTCTGTTACTAAATGGCGGAACGCTCATAGTGTTTGCAACAGGTGAGTCACGCCTTCGAACACTGAACACACACAGTCACACTTACTTTGCAACGTTCTTCCGTTCACTTATTTACGCTATGCATAAGTGTCAGTGCAAAATCAAGAAATTTCAACAATGACTGCGCACGTAAATAGCAGTCCAACATCGTTGAAAACTTTTTTCAAAAACGAAATTTTTTTTTCAAAAAATAAAGCATTTTGCGTCTGCCACATGGACCACAAGTCCTGCACCAAATTTGCCAATGGTGTCGAACTTGACAATCACTTTTCGCTAGAGTGCATGAACTGATTTGAGATTCCAGTACGTCGCAATGATGCCTGTATCTTTTCCGACATTTTGACATACTGGAATCTAAAATCAGCTCAGACACTTCCGCGAAAACTTGTTGTGAAGTTTTAAACCATTGGTAAGTTGGATGCAGAACTTATCGTCCACATGATAGTTGCGGTATTCATTACAAGCTCTTAGAAAACGTGTTTTCTCTGTTTTTTTAAGCTTTTGTCTGTTGCGGAACGACTTCAAGCAGGGGCTACGTCGAAAGGCGGAAAGTCTTTATAAGAAACGATGCATTTTCTTTCTAAGTGACGTAACTTGCATAAAAAGCTCTTAATAACAGAGTGTCACACCGACCATACGACGACGCCAATTGCCACACACAAAACAAAAGAAAATACGAGAAATATGCCTAGAACGCTTCCAGCAAGGCACCACATATTGCACGGTTTCGACGCACTTCGCTGACGCTGAATATAGTGGTCAACGAGCGGCTGCACGTAGCCGACGTGGCCGACAGAGCGGCGTCGACCACTCGTTGAGACCTACAAAAAATTTTGGGGCTTTTCGAAAAATCATATTTTAGATAATTTTTTCTTATTTTTTTGCACTTTAAAGCCATGAATGAAAGTGATTTAAAATTATTATTCTAATTTGCAAAGCTTAAGTCTTTTACCATTAAAAAGTTGAGCAGCGGTACGAGGCAGTCCACTGTTCGGTTTTGCACGTTTCTACACTGCCAGCAGTCTTTGGTCAACGCACAAATGACGGCCCTGTGAAGACGATTTTCAACAATATAATATTCCTAATGATGCAATGAGATCGCTGAGCGGACCACTTCAGAATCCGCCGAGTCTCCAACGATCGCTCAACGCCGACAACGCTCGCCTCGGTGATCTGCGGCGGATACAAATTTCGATTGATCGGAAAGTATTTTAGAAATCCTGGAAAAAAATCGCGAATGGTGGTACTATGGCTGACAGTTACAATTTCTCAGACGGTACCCAAATAAGAGTAGACGTCGTCATGAACGCGTCCACTGATAAAGATGCTCCTGAGTGCTAAAATATTTGATGGAACTAGGCAGGTCAGTTGGTATTCGCGTTTCCGCAGGATATTCCAATCCTGAAAAATCCTGAAATTCGGGATTTTGAGCACTGCTCCAGAATTCAGGATCAGTGAGGTAAAATTTCAGGATTTTTTAGTGAGGATCAGCCAAAACATGGCTTTTGAGCATTTTTCAACGTGAAAATCCGACAAAAAGGTCCTAAAATTTTTTGCTGTTTTTGCGCAAGTTTTTGTCGAATGTCATATCGCAAGACAAATCGGCCAGAAAGCGATCAAACAACCGATTACATTCACATTTAGACGGTCAACTGCACACAGCAAGCGAAAATATTTCAGAAATATGTATTAAAAATCCTAATCCTGCTCCTGGTTTCATGATCGGAAAAAGTCGACCTTGCGTAAACACTAGTTGGCATTAGCTGAAGCGTACTTGGTCGGCTCTTCGTCGTCTCCGCAGCACTGTCGTCGTAAGGCAGAAACCCCCTTTGCCTGACACCTGACGCAGCTTCGTCAAGTTGTCTTAAAGGCGCTTTTGATTTAGTCCATTCTAGAAAGGGAAAGGGAATTAGTCTGAAAAGTACAACATGACATTAAGTGGCAAGCGGACGAATTTTACCCATATCATTATCGATCCACCATACTTTTTCGTATCGCATTATGATTTCCTGTGAAGAGTTGTTCCTTTAATACTAGCATGTCGTTGCAACTGCTGCGATTATGCAGCTCAGAGCAAAAGATTTGCATGCTATTGTGTCGACTACATGACAGCAACATCATACCGTTATAGCCAAAAGTTTTAGGATTCCATATGCAGCCGATGAGAGCAGCATATCTTGGTGCAAAGGGTATTTCCAGTAAGTTAGCCCAAACAAGACCACTTTCTGTAGTCGCTTGAGCTGCTGAATCTGGGCGACTTCCATGCCGAAATCGTAGACAACAACGGTGCTAAAATATTGATTTTTTTTGCATGAAAACATAACAAAGTATGCGGCGAAGTTGCACTGGTGACCACTGCTCGAAAACTTCTGAGTCTTAAAAAATCTCGATATTATGAAAATATATACATTTTCAAAGATTTTTATATTTGCATTTTTATTTTTCATTTTTTTTTTTCATTTTTATATTTGATATATAACTAAAATATATTGATGTAAAAAATCTTTTGAGCGACAGTCATGCCTTTTTGGATAATATCTGAAGCAGCTATCGAGCAATCGTAGCAAACTCTGCCAAGTGTGCGAATTCGATGCGGTGAGAAAAGTGACTTCGATCGCGCGTTTCATGTCCATTGCCGATGGCTGCTCATCTCTCGTCAGTGTCCACTGCTCGTCCGAGTTATCGTCGAGACCAAAACTTTGCACCAGCTCACCAGCGATAACGCAAGAAAATCGAGCTCGCCCCAGGCAACGCGTGTTCCCAGGCTCATTTCTCACGTAGCAGACGTCGAACGTTTTTGAGTGGCTCGTTTCGAAACCCACTCGAATCCTGCAGCGGCACATCTCCTCAGACCAGGTGACTTCGCACGGGCGCCGACTGCTAGAGTTGTAGGTTCCGAGCTCTTCGTGAACTGCGTCGGTAAACTGAATGTAACGATCGATCGGGTTTACCGAGAGCCAGAACCATCTTCTGCCCGGATATAGAAGATCCTACAATATGTAGGCTAAGCCGACTCCGTGCCTCATAAATTTAAGAGTGCATGCATGACTGATATGAGAAATCACCAATGTAACGATGGAGTGTGTGATCTGGGATTTAAGAAATAAAATTTCTGGTGAATCCTGACGTCGATAGAAGACTTCGCTTCCAGGCCCTTGTTGGCAGAAAGTCAATGCACATTTTATGGCACTCTCTCAAACTTAGGCATTTTCGAGCCAAAAACGAAATTTTGAGCCAAACCTTTGACGGAGCGCCACGTCCGTCACATTGGGCAAAGAGCAACGGTCTTGGCTTGTTATTTACGCCAGTGCGTCGGCTTTCAAACGTTACCACGCCTGATGATGCAGCTTCACTATTCCCGAGCACAGGCACCGTTGAACATAGACGATCACAGAAAAATTAACAGTACTTTTTTAACATTTTCAATTTTGAAAAATCGAATTCGCCGATGCAGCTATGCACGCTTCTCACACATGTAGCCCAATTGATGTCTCATCAACGTAGAAAATTTTAGCGAAAACAAAAAATTTTCTTTTGAGAAAATTTGATCTGAAATTTCACGTTCAGCATCCTGACAGCGGGTTTTTCAGTTTTGACCTAGAACTTTGGCGCGATGCTGCCTAGGGTTGAGATAGACGAACAATCTATAACTCATTGTTTGCGTAATTATACGCTGTTTCAGCTTTTTGATGCTCGATGACTCTGCTTTTCAAGCAGACAACGCATGCATGATCGAATAAGCTGCTTCACACGAAAATGACTAATTTCTCAATTAAGTTTTTTGAAAAGTAAAAATAGTTAAAAATCACACTGACAGAAGCAGCTGCAGTCACTTTGCTAAAATATGCTTTTAACCTGGCTGCGTTTACGAGCCAAAATTGCGGGTCAAACAAAAGATTTGTTTCTGAGAAAATAAAAATGATCTTGAAAAAACGGAAAAGGTACAGCACCAAGTGCGTGCATAAACGGTCAATTAGAAACCACCCACCGCAATCACAAGTGCAACGAATCCGGAAAATCCGATGCCAAGAAGCAACGCCAGAAGTACCGACGGTTTTCTACGCGTCAAATGACCTCCAAAATACTTTGTCGTGAATCTCAGCCAGAAACGTCTGAAGACGTTTTTGCACGCCATGCTTCAAATGCGAGGAAAATCGGTTAATAGCTAAACGCAAATCTCAAAAAATGTTTTCGAGGTAATCACGCGATCTGCAGTCGAAAAAGGGAAAAATTTAAGGTTTGCTCAACCGCGGAAAAAGCAAGTCTTCCATGACCACACGAAAAGAACTTCCAGAGGAGTACCGAGCTGCGAAACGTTGTGTGGGCTATTGATTGAAATCTCACAAAGAAATATGCGAGCTTGTCACTTGGCAGCCTCGGCGGACGCTTTTGCCTCGCCTTTTTTGCGCTCGAAAATATAAGAGACTCCTTTTGGCGCAACCGAAGCTGCATGCCTCGCTCGACATGGGGTGGTCAATAAAGTGCTTTCCCATGGCGGTCGTTTTCGAATCGAGACGAGCAATAATACGCTAGCATGCGAGGTGTCTGAAATTTCGGAGTCGAGCTTTTTCGCCGCAACAAGTGCCGAATGCTAGCTTCTCAAATAATTGCATTTTATGCGTATTTCTAAAGCTAAATTTAATGCGCAATCCAGACATTGCGGAGCTTGTGAGTCGACTCACGACATAAGGAATGTACTAGAATGTCGGCACTGTTGACAAAGTGAAACTTTACCACGGATGGCACATAAAATTTCAGTCTGGTTGTAAAGATAGGGGACATGCGCATATGACGTCACACGTGGAAAAGACGGGGCATGATCGAAGTTTAGGTCATATATGTACGCGATTTGCTGTACAGACCACGCAGAACGCGTTGACGCAGAAAGTTATTTTTTGACTGCACGGTGGTTGGTCGCTGGTTACTACTTCTTTACTTTCAATATATGCCATTATAGCAAGCACGAAAATCGACTAATATAGAACAACTCTGAACGCTTATACTTCTGTGTATGTTAGCGCGAATTTGCGGAATCCGCGGTTCTGCAGAATCGCTAGCGAATTTGCAGAACCGCAGAACTAGTTCCT
>JAQGBB010002867.1:0-10132 GCA_034691745.1 Prismatolaimus dolichurus | reverse complement strand
ACCTGGCGGTCCGACCGTTCGCCAGCGGTCGGACCGCCAGACAATAACACTAATTAGCGGTCGGACCGCCGATTACGAAAACAGTGCAAATGGTGAGCGGTCCAAAGGTGTGAAGATGAAGGTTAAGATACATTTCTTTATTTAAATATTTTGTCAAAAAATGCCCCGTCATAAGTTTTCGTTCCAAAAAAGTGCAGATAAGCGCAGACTTGTGCTGAGTGATTGGCATGTTAAACTTGTTGTTTTTCCCAATCTAGTGTAACAGCGTAAGCGCAAAGAATGCACTGTGTTGTATGAAAGGTTAAAAAAAAAGCTAGATTTGGTTGAGTGTATCTATAACATATCCATAGCGTTCGATACGCAATTTATAAACCATTCTTATATTATCACGCGTTGCGTAATTTTATGCAACAAACGCAATTGAGTTGTAATTTTTTTGCCGGCTAACGAAATCACTCAATTTTTTTTCGTTTAGTTTAAATAACTGCAGTCCTGTTTTCTGGCTTACGCGTTCAGTTGGGGCGAACGCTCTGCCTGCGTTCTGTGTGCGCTTTTAGGCGCGTTGTTACAGCGTGTTGCCATAAAAACGTGACACAAGTTCACACAGTTTTACGAAGCAAAATATTCCGTAAGTTGCATTTTTGTCAGAAATTTGACTGATCAACTCTTTCAAGACACACATTTATGAACGGCATCGACCTTCTATAAAAACACGTTGAAAAACCGATGTGGACATACACCGGGCATAAGTAAATTTAAAGTCACTATAGTGTGTTTTCAGTGCTTATTTTTTCACTGATTTTTTTAGCCGTGTCACACTTTACTTCGTCGCTATATAAACAGTGAAAACAGTTGAGCAAGCTAACTTTTTTATGTAATGTATCTTGACTTTTCGAGACAAGACTTCAATAAAGCGCCTGTAATGCTAGTATTTTTTCAGCAAACAAAAACTTTTAACGTAGTATTTTAAATTTAGTTTTTTGTTCTTACAAAAACAGTTAGCGAGTCATCTAACGCCTGAACTGCAAAATCCGATTTTCCCGTGTGGATGAAATTACGTTTAATGAAATAGCGTTTTTTACATGGCAAGTTTATATGTCTGCTTTTGCTGCTCAACGTCTTCTTGAAAAACTCGCTCGCTTGACATTGAAGCTCTGGCATTACCTGATTTTTGTTTTTACGTTAGCAAAAACGCAAATGTAACAAAACTGTTTAACGCATTGCTTTTACATTGTTTGATAACTTTTACTAATCATATATGCTACAACTTAAACGTCAAAGTGTAACATTAATAACATTTTTACATGTGGTTTTTATGTGCGCAAAAAAATAAAACTAAAAAATAATAGGTAGATGATCGAAAAACAACAGATTCAAAAATCAAAACAAGCATTTATTACCGAATTCCTTCACAACAAGCTGTTGTTCAAACTTTCGAATTGATAAAGAATTCCTTTACAAAGTCGTCAATAATTTTAACTTTTCATTTGGGGTTTGTGGCTGCTAGATTACAAATTTGACTGTTTTGGAAAACAGAGGTAAAACCGATACAACCCGCAAAAGTCAAACTGTCTTATAAATACAGTTCTTGTGTGCCGTTTAAGCTGCTTGTATTGTTTTTTGCTACATGCTTTTGCAGTAATGTTTGCGTTTAGTTTGAACACGCGAAGACAATGTACGCGCGTATTTGACACACAAAACATTTGCCGTTTTTGTCAAAATGGTTGTTTAACTTTTGCCTTAGTTAAACGCTTTATCATTTTTTACCTGCAAAACAAAACTAATAATTTTGTTTCATTTTTATTTTATTTTCTCTTGAGTGAAAAACGAAGTTTCTGTGTAAAGAGTAAAAATCAAACTCTTAGTAACTAAAATCTTTCGCAAAACTTTAAGTTTTTTTCAAAGTTTCATTCAGAATATTTCATCATTTTATGCTTTTGCGTTCGCCGTCACGACAAGGTACCACCGTCTTACCGTGTTCTATCAAAAATCTACGTTTGCACTCGTTCAAACTTTCTAGGTTATTTTTTACTAGCAAAATCAAACTAATATTTTTTGGCATTTTTTTTTTAATTTTTTTGTTTTTTTTTGTTGAATATATAAAACTTTTTCATAATTTTTAGTAGAAAAAAGTGAAACTTTCAGTATGCAAAAATAAAAAAAATGAACTGTTGTCAAGGCTTATAGTTTCAGGCAGTCGCTAGAATAAGCGAGTGAAGCGACCGTTAATATAGAGTTTGCGGCTTAACGCGTCATTGATAAAAAATGATACTTTGTGTCAACCAAGTTGGCAAAATTTCGTGCGTTTTTCTTTAAAACGTTGCAGTTTTAAAACTTTATAACAGAAACGTGCATCACGATCGATTCTTACAGGTACCGAAATGGACCAAATTTCGAAGAAGTTAGTCGGCACACTGTAACGTGTGCCGCATAAATGCTTGTATTCGCACTTGTTCGTAATACAGTTGAGGTTTTTTAATAAAGCCAAAATAGCCAATGTTTTATTTCTTAATGAACAAATAAATAATCCAAAGCTTAGCTGAGTTTTTGTTTGATGCTAAAATAGAAAAAAGAATAAAATATTTGTATTTGCTCCAAACATACCGTATTGTAGTTGGCTCATCGGGAGCATAGAAAACCTGAAACTGGATCTGCAACAAATTTGGAGCTGTATGGTTCAACAAGAAGTCTTGATATGCAAATTGCAGTATTGAAGTATAAGCTTCTCCAAAAAAACCAATAAATGTTCCAGTGACATAGACTAAAAAAAGATTAAGTTGTCTATACAGCTTAGAGCATACAAATCAGCATACAAATTTCAAGAAAATATGCAAACTTTTCAAAAAAACTTGTATCGTGCACAGCTCATTTTTTGTGAAAATTGACGCTATAGACACGTTCACAATGTAGCTGCTTGCCACCAAACAAAACTTATTCTTTTCTTTCCGGATACTCTGCGGCAAGATGCAAAAAACACTTTCAGTCGCACGAAAAATAATAATTTATTGAATGCTGTTTGTTGCTAGTAAAGCAATATTGTTTAAACAGTTTTCAGTCCCAACAGGAAAACGGCACTTATTTTTCGCGCGTTTTTAGAACGTTATTATTCGTCGAAGATTTGGCTTCAAACCTTTATTAAATCGCGAAATTAGCTTTTAGGTTTTTGTTTTTATTATTGCCCGCGCCGGTTCACTGTTATTGATGACACTTGGTTGAACAGCATTGCACGCATAATAAGACAAAACTGTACAAACGCTCATATGCAGACAACAATTTTCTCAAAATTATGAAAGTGCGTTTTCAACCATTTATGGCAGAACACTGTAGCACAAAAAATTAGATTGCACGAACCACGCATGATGAAAGACTACACCTGCAAAATTCTTACAAAAGCAGTTAAACCTTTCAAAACTTTTATCATTTTTTTTGTAACAACAAGTGAAATGGGTGTAAAACGACGTGCAAAACGCGCATAATGGACAAAGATCAGACACAAAATATGAGCCAATTTAGGCACGCCGTTCATAAATTATGCACAAATACTTTTTTGTAGCAGCAGACCAATTAAATTACGAGACAAAATCTTTCAACCGCCAATTTTTGAAACACGGTTGACCGATCAAAGTACACTTGACCGCAAAAGTTTTAGCTCTCCTGACAGTGGAGTGTTTGTGTGCCGTCTTCTTTAACATTTAATAAAAAATTTTGGTTACCCATAGCTTTTGTTGATTTGACAGGTGTCCAGATTCTCGCAAGCTTTCGCACGCACCAATCGGTTCGCTATCCCGGCAGCACAGCAGCGCCAAATTATACGAGGTTAATTTTTACGTAATTTCAAGCGGATGGCTTTTGTCATTAAAATTTTTGTTAAGCCAGCTGTGAATGTCAAATACATTTTATTGATCCAACGCGCTGTGTGCAAAAAAAAAAATTTTTTTGAACTAATTTGCCAACTTTTTATATACAAATTTGATTTAGTATAATTTTCGTACCTTGCTTCTTCCTGAGTTAGCTGACTGCAGCTCAGCTGCAGTTGGTTTAAAGTTGTTGAAACGCTCAGAAATTGGGATTTGACATATTAGCGCATTATTCAGAAGTGGGGCACTGTATGTCAGCTCTTTAACACTCTACATGCGTTAACGGAAAATTCAAACCGGAACAAAAATTAGGGGCTTTTACACTTGCACTAAAGTTATCTGTAAAGTAAATGCGTGTATAATTTTAGTAAGTAATTTTAGTTTTAGTAAAAAACAAAACATTTTTATACATATGTAAAATATTCCAGCGTATTAGTTTTACCGTTGCGAAAGTGAAGTGCCGTACGCACTACACAAATAAACGATGCTTTATGGCTGTGACAGCATGAAAAACCCCGAAGTTTTTTTAATTTATTTTGTATGAGTTTTTAGCTGTGATTTCAATTTTGCTGAAGAAAATGAATCGCATTAGCTGCAACACAAAAAGGGTCGTGCATCGCAAAAAGTCATCAGCAGGCAGAAGGTATGCTAAAAAAGCTCTTGGTTTTTAAGTTTTAAAAACGATCTGTGATTTTGACTTGATGTTGCAAGGCGCTATGCGTTTTTACATAAGTTTGTAAAGAATAAACCTTTGCACATCTTTGCACATGTTGTGCGACTTCATAGAAAAAATCCGCGCATTTTTTAACGCGGCAAAAAATAATCTTTCGTTGACATAAAATTCATAGCATTGACCGTTGTTCCGTACATTTCCGATTTTTTGTAAAAAATTTGCAAAATGCAAGAAAAACTTTTTTGATTGCCTAAACAGATACTTAATTGAGACGTTTGGGTGCTTATTTTAACCAAAAATGTATGTCGTTTTTTTGGCCTGTTCGTTTTGCCAGACTAGTAGCACGTTCAAATCGTACCGTGTCAAAGCAGCAGCACCCGCTATTTTCGAAACTTTTAAAAAAAAAGTTTTCGCACATTTTGACGCATGGCTATTCGAACAGGCATGGGCCCAGAAAACTAAAGGAGCTCCATTTAAAGCATTTTTTGCCGTTTTTGGTAGAACAATGCGAAAATCGTTACGATCAAAATAAAGAATCGGAAAAAATCTTATCGCTATTTTAAATAAATGACTACAATTTACGATGTGCGAGCGAAAATATTTTTTGCACTTTTACAAAATGCTATTTGAATTGTTCACGCTTTTGTAACTTTCAATCAAGATTGGATAATCAAGTTTTTTCATATAAATTAGTGCAGCAAATCTGCTAAAAGTTTGTAAAAAAATACAGAGTCGTTTATATACATTTACGTTTGAGTGTAAACACAAGCTTCTGCAGTGCTTTCAATTTTCACTTTTAAATTTTCAGAATTAAACCCGTTAGCCCACAATGACACCCCGCCGTTTTATTTGCGCCGCGTAGTTTTACAAAGCCGTTGCCACGGCGTTGTGAAAAGTTCAAAATTCATTGATGAACTTTTATTCGAACTGACGGCAAGATGCACAACAAACATTTGTACTTTGGCATCGCTGACGACGATGCAAAAAAGGAAAGCTGTTGGAGTGGCCGTGCGGTTACGTCTTGCTGTACGTCTTATGCTTAGAAGGCTTATCCAAAATTTTAAAATTAATAACAGCGGGTATTTTGTGACCAAACAAACGCAAAAGTAACGTTACGGTTTTCTCTAGTATTTCACTATCTCTAGGGTGGACATCGCAACACAAAACCTGGTGAACGTCTATGCTAGAAAAGTCAGTAAAACAACTGTGAATTAGATTTATGCGGCTAGTGCGTATTTTTAACACGATTTTCTCAAAAACTTTTTGATGTCAAGTTATAAGTGATAATAAAGTTAGGCTCAACTCAGTCTTTATTCTGATCGCGAGGTTTACGCTCAGACCTGAGCTTCTGATTGATACAGTGATTTGTCTACGCTCTGTTCTGAGACTTAAGTTGATCCTAAGTTTGAAAGTTTGACCTAGAGTTTGGCAATGTTTAAGTGCAAATCTCGATCTAAGACATGTATCCCCTAAGCCTAAGGTTGAAACTAAGCTTTGAGCCTGGGGCCAGGAAAAGGTTTCGAACTAGGAATGAGTTCATGCCCAGGTTTGGCTCACTGGCGGGGCCAGCCTAGGTTGCCCCCTTCCCTTCCCAAATTTTTTAAGTTGAACAACTGATTTTATTAACGAGCAGTGATTCACGGCATGTGCTTCCTGACATTACTATACATTTTGTCATTTTCGACGTGAAATTTTTGTTTTCTTTTGCTCAAATATGTGTGCGTAAAAGCACAATTGTGATTTTTAAGCCGTTGGTGTATGCACTAGCGCTTACACATGCTGTCGTCGCCCACTGTGATGTCCACTTATTTGGCTCTGCGCATGGCAAAGATGTCTTTATGCACTTTTTTTACTATTTTTCGTTTCTTATGATTGAAGTGAATGTGTGTACACTTCATAATTTATTCGTCGTTTGCGCATTGTTCTTCACGTTGGGCATTATTTTGTAATGGTAAAAAGTAAAAGACTACGCAAATATAACAAACTCATCGCATCAAAAACCGCTTAAAGAAAGCGGTAGTTGAAAAAATGCAAATCAATTTTTTGACTGTTTAATTTTAACGTAAAATACATCGTTTGTGGTTATACTGAATTTTAGCAACTGACTGCATGAAAACCTTAAATTATTTGTTGTATTCCAGCAACAAAAAATCAAATCAAGCAACCTGCACTATTAAATAATATGGCAATTGACATTAATTGTAAATGCGTCGTGTGCTTTTGAATAAATACGTTTAGACCCACTTTTAAATTAGTTACACCTATTGCGGTTACTCAGAGAATTGCTCCTGGCTGAAGGCTACCAATTTTTTACAGTTTGTCTACCTGAATGCCTAAATTTACCGTTTAATGAGTTTAAATATGCTCAATTAGCGCTCAATGTTTTGGGTTAAAGACCATATTAAAGTTTTATTAGACCGGGAAATTTGCCGCAAAATGAAGCAGCGTACGGGTTAAAATATATTACTAAGTGTCGAGTTGCGGTAAGAAAATCGCAAATAACTCAAGCACGCGTCGCGCTGAAGCAACGTGAACCAGAACCAGGTTTTTTCGCTCGCTTTGGCGCACCTGTTTTCTGGCGATTTTTTATTCAGCTTTACAATGGCGTGCGCAGCGATTAAAATGCCGCTTTACAAGAACAGCTCACAAAAACGCGCTTTTTTGGTGCTCAACTTTGACGACCTGGCCTTGCTCCTCTAGACGTCTGGCGGTGAAACTCAATAGAGCAAAGTATGCGCTTTATTCTTACTTTTTTTAATGATACCGGTTGTAGCAGAAAACGCGCAAACATTCACAAGATATTAAACGTCGGGCGCAGACCTCAAAACGTTACGGGGACGCGCGAGTTTTTTCGGCCGCGCGCACCGCATACGAAAATTGACGCCGCTCGAGTTGGAGCCGCGTCCAGCTAGAGGGACGGTTTATAGCTTATTTTAAAATTGTCTCAAGACAAATACGTCTATATTTAAACGAGCTAATTGACTGCTTATAAATTTGCAAAGTTTCTAAAATCAATTTTTTAATGTGTTTTTCTCTAAAAACGAATATATGCTTTTTGCGTGTGACAGATTTACGCGAATAGCGTATGAAGCTTAATCGCAGTATGCGAGCGCGAAAAATGAGACCAGCGAAATTCGCGTGCACATGCTGAAAAAATTACTGGTTTAGCTTTACAACGACATTTCGTACGTCTCTCTACGTTGCTTACAACCAGCTTGAAAGCCTTTTGAAAAAAGCCACAAAATTTAAGTGCGCGTGAGAGAGCGAGGATTCATGCTAATAATGTGTACTGTGCACGCGTGCGAGCAGTCATCGAAGCGCGCGTCGTAGCGTTTGACGCGCAAAAGTATCCTTTTCGAATGGTGCGAAAAGCCTTTGTTGCAAAGAAGCTCTAAACTTCGTGACTCCATGCTCGGGTTACGCGTTTCTACCCGTACGCTAGTTTTTTTATATGCTAACTGTCAAACAAAGGCGAGATGGGCACTAGTGCCGAAGAGGATTCTTCGAAAAGGGTTTCGAATTACGGAATTTAAAAAAAAGACTCTTAATAACGAGATTTATATAAAAGAGCTCCGAATTACGGGATTTTCAAAAATTCCTTAGTAAGGTAAATCTCAAAAAATCTCCTTTTCAAAAGTTTTTTCTTCAACAGAAAATCCACACTTCGCTAATCGTTTTGAAGTGTACGCTTTAACGCGAACTCTTTTCCACAGCTTCTCTTCGCAGCTTGAACTTACAAAATTACTGCTTTTGTTACTTTAAGCTCGTGTGCACCATGCGGCGCTATTGTACTTTAGGTCACTTCACGAAAAAAAATTAAGTGATTTAAGCTGCTTTGGGAAAAATCAAGTGACCTAAACTCCGCTGAGACTGAAGTCACATAAAACGCTATAACCAAAAGTGACATAGTTTTCAGACTTTCAGCGTAAACGATCTTTAATTTTATCGACATATTTGACGTTCGTCCTTGTTACCTTTGACTGCTAAATTTGTTTTTTGTTTGTGTAAGGACTGAACAAAGCACGACCGCAGTTTTGACACTATTCTATACGTAGTGATGAGCAGTTGCGCGCAGTTACAACATCTAAACTGAACAACTTATCTATCTCTGAAAAACTTGTTAATTTTGGTTATTGGGTTTTGTATGACTTCAGTCTCAGAGGGGTTTAAGTAACTTAAATTTTTTTAGCGAAGTGACCTAAAGTACAATAGCGCTGCATTGTGCACCACAAGCTTAAAGTAACAAAAACAGTATGTTTGTAAGTTGAAGCTGCGAAGGAAAACTATGGAAAAGAGTTCGCGTTAAAGCGTACACTTCAAAACGATAAGCGAAGTGTGGGTTTTCTGTTGAAGAAAAAACTTTTGAAAAGGACATTTTTTGTGATTTACTTTAATAAGGAATTTTTGAAAATCCCGTAATTCGGAGCCCTTTTCGAAGAATTCCCTCTTCGGCACTAGTGCCGGCGAGATGAGACTGATTGGCAACGCGTACAGCGTGAGCAAGGCAACTGTCTCTGCCATCGTTCGTAAGTTCGTTAACACCGTCGTCGAGCAAATCGTACCAAACGTTGTGCGGTTCTCGCAGACTCGCCACCGGTTTGCGACCGTGTCACAAAAGTTGTGAACTATCAAATAAATGCCGGTGGCTTTCGCTATCATACGCGAAACCACATTCAATTTTCCCGACTGCCGGAGGACGAGCTTCAGTTTGTCAACAAAAATCATCAATTGCTCAACACAATGTTTGTGTGGGTTCGACTTTCGATTCTACTAAATTAGCTCTAGACAGCCGGGCAGCGTTGGCAATCACCGTGTCTACCGCAGCAGTAGTCTGTGCGCTCGACTGGCGAAAGGTTGGCATCCTTTCACGAGGGCGACTCTGCAGGCTGACAGCGGATAAGGTGTTAACAAGACCGTCATCACGCTTCTACTTGTTCCGCAAACGCGAGCATAGCAGCTCGTCAACGTTGTACGCAAATCTACGTGCCGTCTCGTCGAATGCGCGTTTTGTGTGATGAATAATCGATTTCGATGGTTTCTGAAGATTATTGATGTTCCCGAGCCAGTCATCGCAGCGAAAATGAAGGTGTGCTGCGCTTAGAGCTGGCATTTTCCCCGGGCAATCCCCAATCTCCCGGGGGAAAGGAGGTCCGGGGAATCCCCCGTATCCCCCGACAGCATCACACATATCTGTCAAGTTTTTACACTTTTGCTGTTTGTTGGCTTATTACCAAAGCAAAGCAATAGCTGAAATCACCCAGCTTGATGTAAGCGCATGAACACTCTAAAGTTCCAAAGGGCATTGACTGAGCTTTGAAGTGTCCATGATTTCACGAGTTCGGCATTTTTCGCAACTGCCAATTTTACTAAACTTTTTATATGTTTAGTACGAACGTTCTGCTTTCAGTATGAGTAAATACGCGGACGCCAAAAATCATTTTTATGAAGTTCGAGCGAATGGAAAGATCTCGTCATACGCGTGCAAATATTGTCCTAAAACGTACACGCCAAAAAACCTTGATCGTTTGCCGAAACATTTGTTCAAGTGCAAATGCTTTGCCCGACAAAAGCCTGAAATGGTCGCAATTATGGGTCAGTATTT